>JAOALB010000199.1:0-81558 GCA_025331125.1 Mycogone perniciosa
CATCCCTGACCTCTCTGTCAACATAAACCCACGAACCTCGGTTTATCCCTTGAGAATCAACCCGGATCGTCACACTTAAAGATAAAGCCTTTATAGCCCTGCCTACTAAACCTTTCTATAGTAAAAAAAAGAGAGTTTTTCTGCGCTAATACTATTACTAATTAATTTAAATATATTATTATATAATTAAAGGCCCTCGCTAAAGCCTTAAAAAAATATAAGGAAAACGTAAATATATAAAAAGAGGTATTACTAGTTTATACTATTAGGCAGGAAATTTTTATTAATATATAAAATATAAAAATTAACTAGTTAATAAAAAAGCTAGATAATAAATAGGCGGGACTTTATATAATAATAAAGGTATATTTATAAGCCTGCACTATTAGTTTACTAAAAGGTATAAAGATCTTTTTAATTTTATATAACTCTCTCCTATAACTTAAAATAACTACTTTACTACGCTTTAAGTAAAAGATAATTAATAAAGCTAAGTTAAAGAATATTTAAAGTAAAATATTAAAAAGGCAAGATAGTATAGATAAAGTATAAGAGAAGTAGGAGTTTAAAGCGCTTTTAGATTATTATAATAATAATAGCTTCTATTATTTTATTAAATAAAAATACTATACTGCTATATAGTAACTAATTAAAGATTTATAAAGCTAAAAGAAAGTAATATAAAACTTTTATATAAAAAACTTAAAGAAGCTAGGCTTACTGTAATAGGCATTAAAAGGAATTATAAAAAAAGAAAAAGAGGAAATAGCTAAAAAGAAACTAATACCTACAGAGTATTAATTAAAGACTATACTATACTAAAGCCTATAACTAAACTATATATTATTAACACTAAAAACTATATAATTTGCCCTATTTACCTTTATATCAAAAATATTAAAATAGATTACCTGGAATTTTAATTTATGTAAGCAATATAGCTATTTGCGGCCGAATAGCAAGATAAGAGGGGGGGTACTATTACAGCACTGACCGTAATGCGATATTGATGCCCTGTTATGTAAGCTCCAGTCACGTAACCAGGCCCCAACGCGTTCCTAGCTATAGCTTTCCGTAGAGCCTTAAGGCTTCCTTGCTCTCTACGGCACAATAACGATATTTGCCCTAACCTGCCTTCCTATACTATAATAAGTATTTAGCTAGGCCGCTAAAGTAGTTTTTAAATAGGATTTATATATAAAGTTTATTATTAAAAGGAATAAAAAGCTGCTTTTAATAGCAAATTCTATTATTTATTACTTAACAGTTATTTATTATAATTTAAAGTTTTTTATAAAGCTGCTTTAGCTATTAGCAGATATTAAAGTTTTAAAGTGCATTTACTATTTCTTTTACTATAATATTTTATTTATATACTACTGCAATTAAATTATTAATTAATTTATTTTCTGCAGGTATTATTATAGCTATAAAGGCAGCCTTTATAGATATTTCTATATTTAATAAGATTTCTTTTTAAAATATTATTTAAGCTTTAAGGCTAAAAGAAGTCTATAAAAGGATAATACATTGCCTATATTTAATTTAGTTATTAAAGGGATTTAATTTCGCGGGCCTATTTTCTGCTTTTTTACTTAAAGTATTAGGCTTTATAGCCTTAAAGCCCAGTTAATAGATAATATAGAAATTAAAGCTAAAAAAGAATTTAAACTATTAAACTTATCGCTAATTTAAGGCTTTAATTAAAGTAAAGTATTTAAAGTTTTTATAGTCTATAATAATATTAAATTCTTATAAGCTTTATAATTTTAAGGATTATTTTTTTATTACTTTTATAATAGCTAAAAGTTTTTTATTATAAATTTTATAATTATATTTTTAAGTATTATACTTTATAGAAAAAAATATAATAAAGTATAAAATACCTTTTTTATTATATTATAATAAAATACTGCCTTATATTTAATTAAAGGCATTTATTTTAAAGATTATTTATTTATTATAATTAAAAAAGGCTAGGATTAAAGTTAATTTAAAAGTGCATTTAATTAAATTAAAGGCTTTTTATTATTTTTCTCTTTAAATATATAGTTAAGTTTTCTTTAAAAGTTAATTTAATAATATAGCTATTTTAAAGTATTTTTAAATAAAATAATAATAAAAGTTTATAAAGTTAAAGAACTTTTATAAGTCTTTTATTCTTTTAAGTTATTGCTAGTTTAATATACCTTTAACCTTTTTAGGATTTATCTTTAATTACTTTAAAGTAATAATTAAATTAAAGTATTTTATTTCTATTGTTTTAAACTTATATTAAATAATATTAATTTAAAGGTCAGCGTTTTAAAGGCAGGCTATTACTTTATAAATATATTTTTAATATCCCTTTTAATTTACAATATATATAAAGATATTATTAAAGTATATTATATAAATGCAGTTAAAGAGGTTATAAAAAGTGTAATTAATATAGTATTAAAATATAGTAAATATATTATAAAGGGTAAAAGGTATAATTAATATATTAAAAAGGATAAACCTTATAATAAATACTATTTTCTATATATCTCTTTTAATAATATAAAAGTTATTAAACGCAGCAATAATATTAAGTTTTATATATACCTTTATACAGCCTAAAGCGTTAAAGGTTTTTTAAATTAATAGTAATAGGTATTAATTTTTAATAGTAATATTATTTAACTTTTAATAGTTTTAATAAATATAAATACTGCCTTTTAATTTTACAGCTAAAAAGAGGGGAGTAGTATATTATATTTGCAATTTATAGATAAATCCTTTTATTAAATTATTATTTAACTATTCTTTTATTACCTACAGTTTATTAAGTAAAAATAGCCTATTCTTTTAATATAAAAGGTCTTTTTTTAGCAATATCTCGATTTTATAGTCTTAAGCCTATTATAAAGGAAGTTTATTTATTATCTTTAATAGGAAAGTATTATATAGGTTATATAGCTAAAATAGTAGTTTTTTTAAAATATTTAGTTTATTAAATTTAGGTTTTCCTGCTATAAATTTCTTTATATTAGCAGCTATAATTTTTTTTAATTATATTAAAGAATAATATTTATTAATAAAGTTATATATTTCTTTTAATAATATTATTTTTACTTTAATATAGTCTTTTTATTTTATAAATATTTATTAAAAACTTTTATTTAAAAGCTTTAATAAGCTAATAAATACTAGTTTTTTAATTTTAATAGCTTAATTAATTTTTTTAAATTACTTTTATTATATAAATATATAATTAATAATAAAAGGTAATAAGGTTTATAGCTGCTATTATTTATATATCTGCTATATTTAATTATACGTTTTACTTTTAAGGTTTAGTTTAGTTTTATAGAAGCAGTATATTAAAAGGTAATAATAGTAGCTTTAATAAAGGTTTTCTTTTTTATTATTAACTGCAGATTATAAAGGCAGGCAGCGGCTTTATATATATTTAATTTAGGATTATCTATACTTATATTTCTTTATTATTAAATCTGCTATACCTATAAATTATATAGTAATTTTAGTTTAATATTAGGGTTTATAGAATATATAGTTTATAAGCTCCTTTTCTAGTTAAGTTATAGTTTTTTTTTTTAAGTATTTTTAATTAATAGTTACTAGTATAGTATAGTTCTTTATTTAGTTAAATTAAGCTTTACTTTATTTAAAGTGTCTTTAACTATTCATTGCTAATAATATATATATTTTTATATTAATTTTAGCGAAATAATCTTTTTATTTTAATTACTATTAAGATTTATATAAAGCTAGCTATATTTTTTAAAAGGCAATAGTTATAATAATAATAAGATTTAAAAGTAATAGTTAATTTTTTCTAGTTAATAATAAAATTATATTTTTTTAGCTATAAAAGGTTAAAGATAATAGGTATATTATTAAGAATATTTATAATAAAAAAAAGGCAAAGGTTTTTATAAAGGCTAATTATAGTTTATATAATAAAAAAGTTTAAAATTTTATTAACTATACTTTTATTAGTAAAAAAGAGGTTTTTAGTAAATAATAGTTATTAGGTAATAATATTAAATTGCTTAATAAAGGTATAGTTAATAAAAGCTTAAAGTATATAGCCGCTGTTTATTAAAGCTTTTATATTAATATAAATATTATATATAAAAGATAGTATAGTTTATATTAAAAGGGATTTATTATTTATTAATTTAAATTTAAAGGGCTTTTAATTAAAAAGGCAGTAATAGATTTATTTTAAAATAATAATATTATTTATAGTTAACCTTTATTTATAACTTTTAGTAAAGGTTAGTCTTTTCCCTAGTTTATAGGTTAGGTTTAGGTTCTTAATAAATATAGCTGGCTAAATTAAAGTAAATTAAAAGTTTATAAAGCAGCGCTACTATTATTATCTTTATTAATATTTAAAGAGAGTATATTATTTAAAGCCTAGATTTATAGGTTAACTAGGTATTATAGGTAATATTAATATATTATTAGCGTTTAGTTATTATACTTTACTAAACTGTTTTACTGCTAGCGTTAAAGTACTGCTAGGTTAAAGTATAGTTAATATAGCTAAACTTAATAATTTTAGTTTTATATTTAATATAGATTCTTTTAATATATATTAGCCTGCTTTTTTTATTATATTTATTATAGCTATAATTTACTTTTTTATAGTAAAAGTATAGTCTTTTAATAATATATTCTTTATAAAAAACTTAAAAGTAAAGTAATATAGTATATATAGTATCTAGCTATATTAGGTTATTAATGAATGCTAAGGCAGTAGTTTAATTATTTACTTAATTATTTATTTAATTGTTTTACTAGCGTTAATAATATTACTGTTATTATTAATAGCTTCATTTACACTAGCCTATTTAAGTAGCATAAAAGGCATTATAGTAACCACTTTCTTAAAGCCTATTATAAATAGTTTAATAGAGTTAGCACTATTTAATAAAGTTAAACTTATTTAGCTTAATTACTTAAGTCTTTATAGTATTAGTAAATTTTTAAAAGACCTTTATTTTTAACGCTATTACTATCTATTTAATAGTTTTATTATATTTACTGCCTAATATAAATAATTTTACTATAAAGTTCTAGAAAGGCTTATTTAATATATATAGGTTATTAAAAGACTGTAATACCTTTTAAAATAAATTAATTGTTTTATATTATTTATTAAAATTAATAAAAAGTATTATACTAGTCTTTTAATACTATTAGGCAAAGTTATTAGGATTTTTAATAATAATATTAAAGTTTTTTTATTATAGTTAATATATATCTTCCTTTAAAAGGCCTATAATATATAAAGTTATTTTAAATTTAATTAAAGACATTCATTAATTATTTATAAAAGTAATATTAATTTAAAAGCGCTAGTTAATATATTTTTACTAGTATTTAATAATATTTCTTTATTTACTATTAAATTACTTAAAGTCTTTAATTTAATAGCAGTTAAATAAATTATTATTTTTAAGGTTTAGCAGTAAAGTTATATTTAAATCTTTAATTTAGGCTTTAATTTATACTTTAAAGTTTAAGTTTTTAACTATTTATTTTAAAATTTCCTATTTAAAGGTTTACTTTTATTCTTTTCATTAAACTAAGCTTTTATTTATTATTTAATTAAAGAGATAAAATTAGTAATAAAGGTTATTATTTTTAATAATTGCATTTATTAAATATATATAATTACTATTACTATTAAACTTTTATAGGGTTTTTAAAAAAAAGGGAAAAGTATTAGCTCTATAGTAAAGATTATAGTTTATTAGGCTAAGTTAAGTTATAAGGCAAGGTTTAGGGCATTTATATTTATCTCGCTTATAATTAGTTTCCTATAAGTATAGGATTTAAAGGGTAAAGGCTAGGCTATAGAGGCATTATTATAGGTTTAGGAATAAAGGGAGAATTTAAGGAAGTTTATAATTAGTTAAGTATATACCTTATAACAGCGCAGCCGAGTTAAAGGATAATATAAACTATTATAGTATAGGAAGGCAGGTTAAGGCAAATATTATTATTATACTATAGAGAGTAAGGAAGCTTTAAGGCTTAACAGAAAGCTATACCTAGGAATATATTAGGGCCTGGTTATCTAACCAGAGCTTATATAATAGGGAATTAATATTGCGTTACAGTTAGTGCTGTAATAAGGATAATACTGTTAAATACCCTTTATTGCCTATAGTTAAATATAAACCTTATAAGTAGTTTAAGGTATAATTAAGTTAAAGGATATATATAATATAATACTTTTTTTATAAAAACTATATAGCTAATAAAGCTATTAAATCCCTTAAAATATAGTTTTTTTCTATAATTAAAGGATATACTATACTATATAGCTATATAAATAGCTATAGAGCTTATAGCTTTATATAGGTTTTAATTCCTACTATTAATAAAAAAAAGGGTTAAGAATATATCTCTATTCCGGAAATAACAGCTTTACAAAAACAATTAATTAGATTTAGTCCTAGGCTTATTAAAAAGAATAATCTTAAGGGAAAAGATTTCTTTAAACTCCCTAAAACCCTAGGCTAAATAAAGGATAAAGGGCCCTGTATACCCTTATTGCCTAAGCAAATAGGGGTGAATAAGCCTATAAAGGATACCCTGATAGAGGAAAGGCCCTATATACTTAGGGAATCCTTTATTATTAAAGATCTAAAGGTTATTAAGCTAATTAAATTAAAGGGAGAGACTATTACTAGTCTTAGCTATAAGCTACTAAAGCTAGCCCTTTTATAATATAAAAGACTAGGTTATATTAATTTAAGTCTATTAAAAAGGACTGTTAAAATAACTATTAAAATTCTTAACTTTAAATTTATTAAAGAGACTAAATTCTATTGCCTAGTATATAATAAAGGAAAAGCTATTAGGAGGCTTAATTTAAAGCTAATTCCTAATCTATTAGCCTCTCTAGATTATCTAGAAGCTAATACTTTCTTTATAAAGCTAATGCCCTATAATAAAGCCTTTATTAGTCTTTTAATTATTAATAGAAAATCGAGATATAGGTAGCTATTCCTTTTAAGAGATTATAGTAGACCTACCCTTTTAGCTATTATATAAGGTTTTATAAATAGCTTAAAAACGCAGTATAACTAGTATTTAAAGGAATTTTATTATAATAGCAGAAAGGAAATTAATTAGGATCTTTAAACCTAGTTCTTTTCTTTAGGAATTATATATTCCTATGGTAGCCTTTATATTTATAAACAGAATAGTTTAATAAAACGCTTTATTAAAGTTTTATTAAATAGGCTATAGGCTACTACTATAGCGGCTAACCTGCTACTATATTTTTAGAATTTTATTATTACTGCAGTTTTTAAATTAATTAATTATATAGCTATTACTAATAGGGACTTTACCCTTTATTAAGAATTATATAAAGACTTAAACTTTAATAAAGATTATAAACTTAATCTATAAAGATATAGGATTATTAGCTTTTATTATAAGGTATTTATTTTATAAAAATAAAGGGCTAAAGGCTATAAATTAGCCTTCAAGACTAAAACTAAACGACTACTAGCAGTTTTAGGTAATAATACCTACTTTATTTATATTTTAACTAGATATATAGTCTTTAAATCGTTAACTATAAAGCTGTATAAAGATAAAATTCTTAAGCTTTAAATCCTAAAGCCTACTATAGGTTAAAATAAAGAAATAAAGGGAGAAATAAAGCTAGATTCTATAGACTAAATAATTCCTAGCTTTCAAGATGTTAATCCTTTACTCCTTAACCCTATTCTAAAAAGAGTACCTACTACTATTCCCTTTATTTTTATACTAGTTATATAAGACTCTGCAGTTATAAAGGATTTTATAAATATAGATATATCCTATTTTCGTTATAATTGCATTAGAAAGCTAGCCTTTTTAGCTGCTGCAGTATAAGACCTATAAACGCTTAAGTAAATATTTTATAGTCTTAATAAAACTAAATAGCTAAAGGTAATTTATAGTAAATTTGACTAGCTAGTTAAATAATATACTTTTATCTTTATTAAGCGTAATAGTATTTTTAAAGGCAGGAATTCTATTACTAGTCTATTAGTTTTAAAGACTAAGAAAAGCTAAAATAATAAAATAGTAAAATTTAAAGCTAAACTAATTGCTATATAACGATCCAGGTTGATTCTCAACAGTTAAACTAAGGTTCGCAGGGTTTATATTAACAGAGAGGTCAAAGATAAATATTAAGCAGGGTAATATAGTTACTATTCTGTAAAATAGGTAGTTTAAGTAAATAATTATATTAATAACTGTTTAAGTAACTATATTAAATAATTATAACTTATCTAGTTTTATATATAAAGGAGATATACAGTAAATATATTTAAATTATTTAGATTATAATAATCCTGTTAATCTAGGATTATAGTTTTATATAGTAATCCCTTTTTTAAGATTGCGCTTATAGCTATAATTTATTAGTGATTGGTTAAAGGTTTTAATATTTTACTATAGTCCTATAACCAGGTTTTTAATATAGTCGGGTTATAATATAATATCCCTTTCCTGTTAGTTTTATCTTTAAAACCTATTAATTCTTTTATAAGTTTTGTCTCTTTATTCTTTTTACCCTTTTTATACTAATACTATAATAGGTTATATTGCTAAACCTTGCGCTTGTAAATCTAATAAATATACCTTACTTACTTTTTTAATTGTTTCTAAAGGCGATCCTGCTAATATACTTTATATTTTTTACTTTTAAAAGAAATTAGTCTGTTAAATAATAAGTAACTCTTTAAGGTATAGTGAATATATGCATTAAGGCTGTTCCTGCAATAAGGTTTTAGTTGCTTTATCTTATACGCTCCTTTTTTTCCCTCTCTTTTATGCCTTTTTATTAACCTTTCTAGTTATATGTATACTTAAGCAGCAGAAAAAGCTTAAGTTAAAAGAGGATAAAGTAAATAAGAAACTAGAGGATTTTTGTTTTTATTTAATAGAGTTTTAGTTGCAGATTATAGTAGCTGCAGGGCATTTAAACTGTATTTAGTGTATTAAATAGAAGGTGTATAAGCGGTATACTAAACTTTTTAAATAGGGGCTGCAGGGTTTAAATAAAGAGGATAGTATACTGCTTTCTTTATTTATCTAAAAGGCGGAGGTAGTGACTAATTTTTAGTTACTAGGGGTGCCTGTTAAGGTAGATTAGGTTTTTTTAAGGCTTAGCGATAATTTTACAAATTTAAGTCTTTTAGTTTTAGGGACTAGTAAAACTGCTTAAGTTTATTCTTGGCGTTTAATAGGTGTTTAGTAGGTTCCTAAAAGTTATATTCTTTTTTATAGTTTTTCTATTTAATTAAATACTAGCGTTTATTGTTTTCTGCTTTTATAGGTTTAACTTTTTTAATTTTATATTTTTTTTAACTGCTAAGACCTTAATTAAATTTATATTTAGTCTGTTTTTTAATTTATTTTATAATGCTTTCTTAAATAGTAAAATATAAAATACTAGGTAAATTTAGATACTGTTTAATAGTATAAGTTTATAAATAACTTTTAAAATAACCTTTTTAACTAAATAAAGTTTAAATTTTTTAAAATTTAATTTATTGCTTAGTTATATTATTTTAATATTTACAGTCTTTTTTCTTAGCGAATATTAATATAAATAAACTATATCTCCTTCTTTAAAGATTAATCCCTTTAATTTATATTTATTAATATATTTCTTTATTTCTTTTTATATAAAGTAAAGGTATACCTGCATTTCTTTATATAACTGCTTTATATCTTTAGCTTTAATTTATACTTTATTAATATATAGGCCTTTCCTTAACGCTTTATATATATTTAACGTAAAGCTATAGTTAACGTATATAAGGCTAAGTCTAGTTGACTTTAAAATATCGCTATTATAAGATATTTATATAATTAATAACTTTTTTATTTAATTATTTTAGTTAAAGTTAATATAACTTGTTAAATAAACTTTAATAACCTAGTTAATATATTTTATTTATTTATCTATTTATAAGTAATATATAGTATTAAACTTATAATTTATACCTAACTAATTTATAAATATTTACTAGAATTTAAATATAAAGGTTAACCCTTAATTAAAAATAGTTTTAGCTGGAATTATATAATTGGCTGCAATAAATTACAAAAATATATAAACTAGTATTTTTATATTTATTACTTTTTTATATAAAAGGAAGTAAAAGTATTTTATAAATTAATTTATAATTATTAAAATACTATTATATTTAATTTTTAATTTTAATTTAATAGATAATAGTAGTTTAATAATAAAGTTTAATAAAATTAATTCCTATAATTATTTTAATACTGGCAAAGGTTAAAGTTTACTGTATAGTTTATATTTCAAGGGTTTAACTGTTTTATAAGTTATATAGCGAGAAATAATATCTTATATTATTTTCTTAAGTCCCTAAAACTTCAAATACTTTTAAACTTATTTATAAGTCTTGCAAATACCTTTATATTTATATATTAAGTATTAATAAACTTTTACAACTATATTTTTCTAGAGTTTATCTTAAATTTAGACTTTTTACTTTATTATTAAATTCCTTTATTATTAAATTCTATATTTTCTAGGAATCTATTATTTTCTTAAATAGTATAGTATTTCTTAATATATTAAAGTATAGTATTATTATTAAATACCTTATATATAGCTTAAAGCGCTGTTTATTAGTAATATCTATTAAAGGTTTATTTTAAGATTTGCTTAGTATATTTAATCTTTCCTTAATTATAGTCGGCTTATCTGCTAAATGCATTTATTTATTTATTTTCAGGTCCTTTTTAATCGATTAAAATATAGTTAAATTTTAAAAGGTATTTTATATAGTAGATCTGCCTTTTAAAGAGTTATTAAACTATTGCGAAATATATAATATTTTTATAGTTAATATATACCTTAACTTTATATATTCCTTTTAATAAATAATATCGCTATTTTTTAAATACAAGAATAATAGCGAGGAATTCTTTATTATATATTAAATAGTTTAGTTTTATACTATATAAAGCTTAAAAATAAAAGGCAATAGGGTATAGTTTACTGTTTTTATCTTTTTAATTAAATTAAGCTTTTACAGTAAAGTTAAAAGCATTTATTCTAACTTTTAGTTCTTTAAATAGGTTAAATATAATAAATATAGGTTTTTCTAAAATAAGCTGCTTAAGCTTATTAAAGGCTTTTTATGCGTCTAGTGCTTATAAAAACTTTTAATCTTTTTTAATAAATTTATAAAAAGTTTATACAATACTTTTATAGTTTTTAATAAATTGTTAATAGTAGTTAATAAATTTTAAAAAGCTTTAGACTTTTTTAATTATTATAGGTATAAGCTAGTTTTTTACTGCTTATACTTTTAATAGATTTATATAAACCTCTTTTAAAGTAATAATATACTTTAAGAAAATAACCTTTTATATATAGAATTTATATTTTTTAAGTTTTATAAATAGTTTAGTATTTTATAATATCTATATTACTTTATAGATATATACTTTATATTTTTATAGGTATTTAAAAAGATTAAGATATCATTTAAGTAAATAATTATAAAGATATTAAAGTATTTTTTAATATATTATTAATTATTTTTTAAAATATTATAAAAGTATTAATAAAGCTAAAAAGTATAACTAAGTATTTAAATAAACTATATTTAGTTTAAAATACAGTTATTTATTTATATCTTTCCTTAATTTAGATAAAGTTATAAGCGCCTTTAAGATTTAGCGCTATAAACTATTTTTTTTATATAGTTTATCCTATAATTCTATAATTAACAGTAAAAGGGTTTTATCTTTTATAGTAGCTTTATTAAGCTATTAATAGTTTATAATTAACTATAATTTACCTTTTCTTTTAATATAAATATAATAAAACAGCCTGCTTTTAATAAAGAGGGTTAAATATATCTTTTAGCTAATATATTATTTAAATAATTATATAGGCTTTTAAGCTCTTTTTTATTTAGATTATAAATTTTATAAAAGGTAGTGCTAATATTACTTTTAAATTTAATTATATAGTTTTATTAACTGTATTCTGGTAGTTTTATATTAAGTTTTTCCTTAAATAACTTATTATACTTCTAGTATTCTTTAAGGATATTCTATAGCTGTTTTAGTAATACTACTATTTTAAGGCTTTTTATTTTAAGTATTTTATTTATATTGTTAAATACTTTCTGTAAAAAGGCAATTATTTTTTAAATTTATTTATCTTTTCTTTTACTTTACTTAAATTTTACTTTTAGATAAATTGTTTTTATAATTAAATTAAAGGTAACTTTTTTAGTTTTTTTCTTTAGCGTATTTAAGGGTTCTATATAGGATTTCTGCTTTATAGCTAAAGCCTTTTTAATAATTTTAATTGCTAGAGAAGCTTTATTATTACGCTAATAAAGCTAGCTGTTCTCCCAGTTAATATTAAGGTTACTGCATTTTAATTAAAGGTAACTAAAAATAATATTATATTTATTAATATTTGCTATATTATAAAGAACTACTCTTTTACATTTAGCGCTTTTAAATTTAAAATAATTAGTCTTTCGCTTAATTTATCCGTTATTATATATAAAAGCTCCTTTTTTTGCCTAATAAAGTTAGTATAGTCTAGTTTTCTCTTTTTAAAGTAACTGTAGGCAATTTATAGTTATAGCTGCAATAAAATTGCTTATTACTTTGCTATTTATTAGTATATATAATTAATATCTTTTAATTATTGTTTTTAATTTAAAATATAGTAAATCTTTATTATTATTTTTATTATCTAATATTTTAAGAGATATAATTTATTAATTATTACCCTATAGCCCTTGTATAAGTAATATTAATTATTTCTTAATTCCTTTTTTTATATAGATTTTGCAGTTAATTAGGGTTCTTTAAAGTAAATGCTACTTTTTCCTATTATAGGCGGTTTTTTATAGGTAATAAAGTTAAACTAGTTTTAATATAGCTTTTTTATAATTTAATTAATCTCTTTATCTTTTAAAGTAGGTTTATACTTTATATACTTTTATATTTACTATTTTTAAAGTTTTTCCTATAAGTAAATAGTATATTTCTTTTTAGTAGTATATATAGTCTAGTAATAAATATAAGGTATTATTAGCTTATTATATATATTAATCCTTTAACTTGTTTTATTTATATATAATATACTTTAAACTATTATATTTTAAGTAATATTATTGATTGCATTTAAACCTTTTACTATAGTAAAGGTACTATTTTATTAATTTCTCTTAGTAGTAAATATAGTATCCTTTAAACTTATATCCATTAAGTCTTTATAGTTAATAATATTTTTTTAGTGTTTTAGTATTTAATTTAATAATAATAATTTTAAAGTTTTAATACTATATAGTTATAACCTATTCTTTAAAAGTGTTATAATCCTATATCTATATTAAAGGGTAGAATAGGATTTTAATTAAGAATATATTATACTTTACTTTTTTTTAAAAATATACTATATATTTATATATAATGCAAGTGACCTAGGATATAGTATAATGCGTTTTGTAAATAAGGTTATTTGCAGTATAGTTTTTTTATATATAGAAATATATAGGTTTTTTATATATAGTTAAAGTAATTAGGATAGCTTTAATAGTTATTTTATTATTAGTTTTATTTTATATATAGAGCTGTTTATATAGGTATAGGTTTATTTTATTTTATTATATACTTATAGTAACTCTTTTAATTAAGTTTAAGTAATATTTATTTAGTTTACCTTTAAGGTTACTGTTTATAGGTAGTATACTTTCTAGTTTTAAAAGTATAGTACTATATAGCAATCGTCTATATTATAAAGGGTTATTTTTATCTTTATTATTAGAGTTACTGCTGCTAGTCTATCTTTTATTGCCTGCAGTAATTTAGTTAAAATATTGGTAGTTAATTATAGCAATTATTTATTTATCTAGGATATTATTATCTGCTTTTATCTTTACTAGATTTATAAATAAAGCACTTATTATTATAGTATATAGTTTAGCTAAGTAATATATAATTAATGGTTTTTAAAACTATATTAACTTTTTGTTTAGGTTTTAGTGCAGGCTTTTAAGGTTTATTAATTCTTAGTTTTTATAAAGCTTTATAGTCCTTTAAAATATATCCTAGTTTATTATAGTTATAATAAATAACTTTTACCTTTCTTTTTTAAATAGCGTTTAGATTTATTTAATTTAGTCTTTTATTATTTAAGTTAGCGATATATATTTATTGCTTTTTACTTTAATTTATATCTTTTTAATATTTATAAACTTATTTAGTTTATTATTATCCTTTTTTTAAATTTAAATAAAGTTTATAAAGTAAATTATTTATATCTATATATTTTTTAATAAATTTAGTAATACTTTTATTATAAGTGAATTTATAAATTTCCCTTTTAACTTTTAGTTTAAATCTATTATAAAAGCATTTAATAAAAGTAAAGTTTTTTTATTTAACTTTAAAAGTATAGTTTTTAAAGTATATAGTATAATTAAAGTATTTTCCTTTTTAGATTAAGTTTATAAATTTATTTTCTATAGTGCATTCTTTATTAATATTATTAAAGATATTCTTTAATTTTTTTTTAAATTAATTATAGTTAATAAATATAAACTATATTTATTTATTAGCTTTACTTTTATTATTAAAAAAATCCCTTTAAGTAGGTTTAAACTACTTTAAGGCATTTCTTTTAAGTTATTTAACAGTTAAAAGGACTTTATTAGTTTTTATACTAAAGCTGGTTAAAAAGTAGGTAAAGTAGTTATATAGTTAAGTGAGAAATGGTTAGAGTGCTATAATACTTTTATTAAAGGGTTTAAGGGGCTATATTTTAAGCGACTCTTTTAAGTCTTTTAGTCGGTTTTTTTTAGGGTTTGGTATAAGGTTTAGAGTAGGTGGGGCTTGATTCTGTAAGTTTGTGATAGTCGCCTGCTGTTAGTGAATTATTTAGTTAAGCTTAGCGTTTTTAGCAATTAAATATTAATAGCGTTACTTTTATTTTACGCGGTTAGCTTTTATATATTAAAAGGCTTCCTTTATATAAATGCGTAATTGTTCCGTTTTATTGGCTTTATCTTTATCTTTGCTTTTATTTATATTATTATCTTTATTATTATCCTGTCCTTAGCGAGGAGGTAGGATAGAGGGTAGAGTGTTAAGATTATTGGAAGAGGATACTGTAGCGGATATATTTGCGGTATTGCTTAAGATTTTTAGTGGCCTTTTAAATAAAAGTCTTTAATATATAATAATCTGGGTTAATTTTTAATAGTTAAACCGAGGTTTATAGGGTTTATATTAATAAAAAAGTTAAAAATAAATATTAAGTAGGGTAATATAGTTACTATTTTATAGAATAGGTAGTTTAAGTAAATGATTATATTAATAACTATTTAAATAATTATATTAAATAATTATAATTTATCTAGTTTTATATATAAAAGAGATATATAGTAAATATATTTAAATTATTTGGATTATAGTAATCCTGTTAATCTAGGATTATAGTTTTATATAGTAATCCCTTTTATAGGATTGCGCTTATAGCTATAATCTATTAGTAATTGGTTGGAGGTTCCGATATTCTGCCGTGGTCCTGTGACCAGGTCTTTGATATGGTCGGGTCGTGATATACTAGGGGTTTTTAATAATTAAAAGGAATAGATTTCAACTAAATGTTTGCCTTAATAGCTGTTCCTTTTACCTAGTAGCTTTTATTAGCTTTAACTACTATCTATAACTAGGAAATTAAATAAATCGACTTTATTAATATATTCCTTAACAGGATACTTAAAGAAACTATTTTCTTAAATTTCCTTAAAGGATTTAAAGACTATACTAGTTAAGCTTCCTTTAAAATTAAGTTTATTTTTAGAAAGCTAGGTTATAACCTTAATATAGATTAGGTTATTTAGTTACAGAAAGCTTTTTATAGCCTGAAACAGTCCCTTAAACAATAGTAACAGGCTTTATAAGCTTTAGGAAATAAACTAAGATATAATCATTTAATTTCTAACTCTATTATTCTCTATAATTTAAATAATAGTATTTTTATTGTTATTTATATAGATAACTGTTTTTTTATTAGACTAGATAAAGAAGCTATAGCCTAGTTAAAGCTAGCTTTTAATAAAGTCTATACTATAAAAGATAAAGGCCCTGCCTTTTTTTTTAAGGGTTTAAATAATTAAGGATAGAAAAAAAGGCCTTTTTTAGCTTTCCTAGAAATAATATATTATTAAAGCTATAGAGTTTTTTTAAACCTTTAAAACTCTAAGCCTATTTAATTACCCTCGCAGCCCTTTATTTTAGCTAATAAAACTATAACTAAACTAAATAAAGTTAATACTAAGCTTTTTCAAGCTATTATTAGTACTATTATTTACTTAATAACTTATATTTAAGTAGATATTAGCTTTTTAGTTTAGTGGCTAGCTAGATAATTTCAAGGCCTTTATAAAGAGCACTTAAATGCAGCCTGTAACCTATTACAGTATTTAAATAGTACCTAGGATCTAGCTATTTAATATACTAGAAAATCTAGCCCTATACCTATTAGCTATTATAATAGTGATTTTACTAGGGATAAAGAATTAAGTAAATTGATTTATAGCTATATTATTATAGTTATTAATAGGCTAATTAGCTGGAAATAAAAAAGGGGCTTAATTATCTATCTCTTTACGCTAAAAGCAGAGTTTATAGCTTTTATAGAACCTACTAGAGAGATTTAATAGCTTATTAGCCTAAATAAAGAGGTAGATTAACTAATTAAATAGCTAATATCGCTATTTAACGATAATAAAGGTGCTATTTCTACCTTAAATAACCCTACCCTTTATAATTAAATAAAATATACTCTATTACGGTTTAATTATATTAGGGAATAGGTTAAAAATAGCGTTATTATAGTTAGCTATCTAGAAACTAGTAAAACGGTTACTGATAAGCTTATTAAGCCTCTTTTAAGTCTGAAATTAAGGAATTTTATAAGTCTCCTTAATCTTAAAATTTTACCTAAAGTATATACCTAAGGTTCTTACCTTTTTTATAGCTATTAGCTATTTTATAGTTATTAACTATCTTTATTATTTTCAGCTATATTAGCGATCCTTTTTATTTTTTATATTCTAGTTACTTTCCTATATTTAGATCCTCTATTTACTTTAAAGTTATATAGGATAGTATCTATTTTAAAGGGAGTGTTAAAAAAGGAGGGCTAAAAAGTAAGGATTTTAGTGTATTTAGGTAACCTTCCTATTCTGGCTAGACCTAGAATTAGGCCCAATAATAGGACCGAGCACTAAAGGAATTTTGGTGTAAGTTAGGAAATTTCTGTTATTTTCAACAATAATAATTAAGCTAGGACCAGCTACCCTGCCTACCCTAAACTTAATATAATAGGTATAATGGCTATTGTGAAAAATCTGACTAAAATGCTTTCCTGTTTATATAACTATAAGTCGATTTAGACGATTTCCTATATAAATAAATTTTGCGGAAAATAAGAATAAGGCTATAAACCTAATTCTGCTGCTGTACTCCTATTATTTAGTTGGAGGACTATTATAAAAGATAAAGCTATTATTTATATAATCACTTCTATACTGGCTATATATACACTAGATCTTCTATAGCTTTTAGCTATTAAATTATTTACAATTTAATTATTTATTTATTATTAACTTAATTAAACTCTTAGTCGTTTTTTTATTACTGTATTATATACAGCTTCCTAGAAGCTATATATAAATAAGGTTTAGTATAACCTTATTATTTTAATAAAAGCAGATTTTTATTCCCTTTAATAATAAGTTTTATATATAAGCTTTATTTAGAAACTACTTAAATAGCCTAGCTAAATATTTAAATAAGTTTAAAACTTTAAACTTTATTAACTAAATATATTAATAGCCATAAATCTTAGAAGATATTAAAGTATTTATATAAGCCTATAAACTATTGTCGCGGAGCGCGGTATAGCTATATAGAGTATAGAGAGAAATGGGAATAAAGCTTGATTCTAGTAATAAAGATACCGTAATGGCCTCGCTATATATACTCATAGCTAATATAAAGGAAAACGTAGAATATATGCGTTGTAAGCGCCTATACAGTCTAATATATCGCTTACGCGATATGTATGTCAGCTAGTATCTGCTATATAAGCAGATAAGAGCTCCCTAGCGCTGATAAGTGCTGATAAGTAGTAGGTCCTTAGCCTACCTAACCTAACAACTATATATTAAAATAAAGGCTTTGCAATCTTTACTATAAAGCTTCCTTTAACTATTACTAGTTTTATTTTATATATAGTTAAATATCTCTATTAATTATATTATACTATTACTTAAATCTTACTATTATAATACTATTTATAAATATTTATTAATAATAGTCTATTACTTTATAAAAATACTTTTTTTATATTTAGTATTTTACTATTAATAAAAAAGCTAATTAATATATTTATTTATAGAATTTACTGCCTTTATAATATATTTCATAATATTATATTAAACTGCAGTATATAGTTTATATTAAAATTCTAAAAATAAGTTTTAAAGTGATTAAAAATTATATTAAAATAATTATTAACCTTTTACTTTTAAACTAATAGCTAAATTAAAAGAGCCTTTTTATATTAATATTATTATTAAGCAATTTAAATATATTATTATATAGTAATTAGCTAAAAATGTATAAAGTTAAAAAAAAGTAATATAAAACTTTTATAAAGGAAACCTAAAAAAGCTAAGCCTACTATAATAGATATTAAAAGGAATTATAAAAAAGAAATAGCTAAAAAAAAACTAATACCTATAAAGTATTAATTAAAAACTATACTGCGCCAAAGCCTATAACTAAACTATATATTATTAATATTAAAAACTATATAATTCGCCCTATTTACCTTTATATTAAAAGTATTAAAATAAATTACTTAAAATGTTAATTTATATAAGTAATATAGCTATTTATAGCCAAATAGCGCAATAAAGAGGGGGGGTACTATTATAGCACTAACTATAACGCTATATTAACGCCCTGTTATATAAACCCCGGTTATATCACTAGGCCCCAACTCGTTCCTAGCTATAGCTTTCTATAAAGCCTTAGGGCTTTCTTGCTCTATACAGCATAACAACAATATTTGCCTTAACCTGCCTTTCTATACCATAATAGCCTTAAGGCTTTCTCGCTCTCTACGGCATAATAATAATATTTGCCTTAACCTGCCTTTCTATACTATAATATAATCCTTTTTAATAAATTTATAAAAGTTTTATATAATACTTTTATAGTTTTTAATAAATTATTAATAATAATTAATAAATTTCAAAAAGCTTTAAACTTTTTTAACTATTATAAATATAAGCTAATCTTTTATTATTTATACTTTTAATCAATTTATATATATTTCTTTAAAAGTAATAATATACTTTAAAAAAATAACCTTTTATATATAAAATATATATTCCTTTATTTTTATAAATAGTTTAGTATTTTATAATATTTATAATACTTTATAAATATATTCTTTATATCCTTTAAAGGTATTTAAAAAGATTAAAATATTATTTAAATAAATAATTATAAAGATATTAAAATATATTCTTAATATATTATTAATTATTTTTTAAAATATTATAAAACTATTAATAAAATTAAAAGGTATAATTTAATATTTAAATAAACTATACTTAATTTAAAAGGCAGTTATTTATTTATATTCTTTTTTAATTTAAGCAAAGTTATAAGTACCTTTAAAGTTTAATACTTTAAACTACTTTTTTTATATAATTTATTCTATAATTCTATAATTAATAGTAATAATGTTTTATTTTTAATAATAGCTTTAAATAAACTATAAATTGTTTCTAATTAACTATAGTTTATGTTTTTTTTAATATAAATATAATAAAATAGTTTATTTTTAATAAAAAACATTAAATATACCTTTTAATTAATATATTTGTTAAAATAATAAGGTTATACTAAACCTTATTTATATATAGTTTCTGGGAAGCTATATATAATATAGTAATAAAGAACTACCTAAAAGTTTAATTAGGTTAATAATAAATAAATAATTAAATTATAAATAATCTAATAGCTAAAAGCTATAAAATATCTAGTGTATATACAGCTAGTATAAAAGTAATTATATAAATAATAGCTTTGTCTTTTATAATAGTCCTTTAACTAGATAATAGGAATATAGTGGTAGAATTAGGTTTATAGCCCTAATTTTATTTTCCGTAAAATTTATTTATATAGGAAATCGGCTAAATCGACTTACAGCCATACAAACAGGAAACCATTTTAGTTAGATTTTTCACAATAGCCATTATAGCCATTATATTGAGTCTAGGGTAGGCGGGATAGCTGGTCCTAGCTTAATTGTTATCGTTAAAGATAATAGAAATTTCCTAACTTATACTAAAGTTCCTCCGGAACTCGGTATAAATAAAGTTATTTATAGTATAATCCTTTATATATAAAAATATACTAGTCTTTTATATATATTCAAAATACTTAAAATAGCTTTGATAGCTATTTTATTATATATTTATAGCAATTCTTTTAATTAAATTTAAATAGTATTTATTTAATTTACTTTTAAAGTTATTATATATAAATAATATATCTTTTAATTTTAAAAGTATAATATTATATAGTAATAGTTTATATTATAAAAAGTTATTTTTATCTTTATTATTAAAGTTACTGCTATTAGTTTATTCTTTATTACTTATAGTAATTTAATTAAAATATTAATAGTTAATTATAGTAATTATATATTTATTTAAGATACTATTATCTTTATTTAACTTTATATAATTATAGTTTAAATTTTATTTTATTAAACTATTTAAATAGAGTTAATATTTATTTATTTTATTTTCTTTAAAGATATCTTCAAAAATTCAAGATTTAAATTTTAACCAATATCCCTTTTAATTTATTATATATATTTCTTTAAGTTATTTTAAATATTACCTGCTTTTATTATGATTAAATCTATAAATAAAATAGCTACTATTTTAGTATATAGTCTAGCTAAATAATATATAATTAATTGCTTTGAAAATTAAATTGACCTTTTATTTAAGTTTTAATATAAACTTTCAAAGTTTCCTAACTTTTTGCTTTTATAAAGCTTTATAATCCTTTAAAATATATTTTAGTCTATTATAATTATAAGAAATAACCTTTACTTTTCCTTTTTTAAAAGTATTTAAATTTATTTAATTAAACTCTTTATTATTTAAGTTAATAATATATTTCTATTACTTTTTACTTTAATTTCTATATTTTTAATATTTATAAACTTTCTTAAATTACTATTATTTCTTTTTTATATTTCAATAAAGTTTATAAAGTAAACTATTTATATATTTACATTTTTCAATAAATTTAATAATACTTTTATTATAAAAGAATTTATAAACTTCCCTTTTAACTTTAATTTAAACTTATTATAAAAGTATTTAATAAAAGTAAAGTTTTCTTATTTATTTATTATAGTATATATTTTATTAATATTATTAAAGATATTTTTTAATTCTTTTTTAAATTATTTATAGCTAGTAAATATAAATTATAGTTATTTATTAACTTTATTTTTAGTATTAAAGAAATCCCTTTAAATACATTTAAATTACTTTAAAGTATTTCCTTTAAATTATTTAGCAGTTAAAAAGACTTTATCAATATTTATATTAAAGCTGGTTAACAAGTAGGGAAAATAGTTATATAGTTAAATAAAAAATAGTTAAAGTACTATTGTACTTTTATTAAAGGGTTTAAAAGGTTATATTTTAAGTAACTTTTTTAAGTCCTTTAAAGATTGATTCCCTTTAAGGTTTAGTATAAAGTTTAGAGTATATATAGGCAATATTTAATTTTATAAATTATCATAGTTATTTATTATTAGTAAATTATTTAATTAAACTTAGCGTTTTAAATACTTAAATACTAATAGTATTACTTTGATTTTATATAATTAACTTTTATATATTAAAAGGCTTCCTTTAAATAATTTTATAAAATTAGCAATTTTAATAAATATAATTTATTAATAACTATTCAAGTAACTATATTAATCATTATAATTTATCTAGTTTTATATATAAAAGAGATATATAATAAATATATTTAGATTATATATAGATTATAGTTATATTGGATTACCTTAGCTTATATTCTATAATTTAAGTAATCTGTAGTTTATAGTAATCCAAGTAATCCTTTCTAATTAAATAGTCGTTCTATTGTTTTTCCGAGGTATATACCGCCCTGGACCCTTTATACGGCTATAAAAGCGTCAGGTTATAACACTTAACCTAATAAATATATATATAATATTATAAAAGTATTTAACTTATATTTAAAATTAAAATAATTTTTAATTCATTTATATTATTATTATTATTATTTATTATATATATATATATATATATATATATATATATATAAATTTAATAAATTACTATAATTTAATAGAAATATAATAAAAATATAAAGAAATTATACATAAATTATATTTAATTAAAGTTAATTAACCTATTATATTATAAAAATTAAACTATATCTTATATATGTCTCTATAATAAACATAAAAAATTGTATTTTATGACTTAAAGTTAAATTATATTATAAAAAAACTAACGTTTTTTTCATTAGTTTTTAAAGGACCTATTAATAAATAAAGTAATATAAATACTTTTTTAAAAAGTTATATATTTAAAAGTTACATGGCTATTCTTGCAAAGGGTCTGATAAGGTTATAGGGGCTGGGTCAGGTTAAGCTGACCTGTTAGAGTTCATCCGACCGAGTCAGATCAGGTACTTAGACCCCTGTAGGGGTGGGATGATAAAGGGGGGGGAGGGTCAGTTGGTCTATCTACCCCAAAATGTAAGCCCATACCGTGCATGTGGATTAGTGACCTTATATGTTATGTAACGTTTTCTTTACAAGCAGTCAAGGGCTGACATGTGATCTTATGCAATCTTGAGCATAGTACACTTACAATTCGCGTTTTTAGCTAGCATACAGTTTCTAGTAGTGTCGACATCGTGACGGGTAATGAAAAAAGCCAACCAGTTAAGCCCACACTCTAGGGCACAAAGATCCACGAGCGCCTTCACTATAGATCTCCTATAGCAAAGTAACCTCGATCACACTCGGTCTTGGAACTCTGTCTGACTCAAGGGCTATAAAGTGATTCACGACTTGACACCCTCGTACCAACTTACTTGTCTTCCTCATATAGAGTAGTCTCCGCCTACGCATCTCTCCTCCGGTCACTCTTGGACATGATCGCCACATTCCCAAGGGGACGCCCAGAGATTTTAGAATGCATCCTTACTTTGCTTTATGTAGCTATTCTAATAAAGCTGGGCTAGTTCATAACGTGGTCTCTGAGGTTACGTACGCAGGCCAACGAAGAAAATGACAATCCATACTATGCGGGCGCTTCGTATTACATACCCACCTCAAGGAGGTTACTATCCGTCTCTCCGGCCCCGCTTTCCGACTGCTCGGTATTATTGGAACTCGACTACTAGAGCTCTCACCAGGAAGCTTGTTCATACTGCGACGAACCGAATCTTTAGTCAAGGCAGCCTTGATCAAGTTGACCAACGGGCTCCAGCTCGATCGGACTATCTGTACCAACATCTGAAGATAGTCAGAAAGCCAATTTCACAATGAAACTATCTGTTGGGTTAGGTAGGCTAGGGACCCACCGCTTATCAGCGCTTATTAGCGCTAGAGAACTCTTATCTGCTTATACAGCAGATACAAGCTGACATACACATCGCATAAGCGATGTGTCAGACTGTATAGGCGCTTGCAACGCATACATTCTACATTTTCCTTTATGTTAGCTATGTGGATATATAGCGAGGCCATTACGGCACATTCTCTGATAGAAAAAAGCTTCATTACTCATCTCTCGATGCTCCACATAGCTGTGCCGCGCTCCGTCACACTATCCAATGATAGTTATAGCTTTGTGGTAGTATATCTTGTCAATATACGCTATCATCCTATACAGTATGGCTAATGGCCCACCCTCTTGTCGCTGTTCGCTCCATAAGGTGAGATTTTACGGAAGGTAATCAAACACGCCGATCACGAAGAACGAAGACATGATCAGGCCGTGTCAATCGGCGCAAATAGCGAAGCCACGCGAGCTTAGGCGGTGTCGGGCGAGCCCAATTGAAGATCCATTCACCATCACAAGGTATAAATAAACGTATATTTGTCTTTCAAAGTGTGAAATACCGTTAGCCATTCTCTAAAATTCAAGTATACCCGTTCTCAAAATCGTCGCAACACTCTGAAATGCGCCCTACACTTCTTCTCTCTCTTGTTTGTGCAAGCAATGTGGCCCTGGCTGCTGATTGCTGGCCAGCAGCATCCTATGGTTGCTCAGCCAGTGATTTCCTCCATGCTGCAGCGCAAATCTGCGATGATGGGAAGCCCTCCTACTCGTGGCCTTGTGGTGTAGTCGGTCAAAGACACGCCTTTATTGATGCCACATACTCTGGATCAGGTTCGCGCTCTCAATGCTGGGTAAGTTGAATATGTGCTAGTTACTGGTGGCTGAATACAAACCAATAATTTATCTCTATAGTGTGCAATGTATAATATTGTCGCGCAATGTCGGGCTGCAGGAGGGACAACTGGGGGCCAGTGGACCTGGTCTTATAATGGAGTCACTGAAAATTATTCTCTTCGTGACAGACTGGGATAAGATAAGGATTAAAATTGGTCTATTGGTGTGTCGTCTGAAGTCTCTTAATATGAGCAAATATATTATGACCAAATATCCCTTTATTGCGTGATATTCTCTCTGTCCGGCTGTGACCCTATCACTCGTTCTAACGCATATCTCACCCTTCTTATCTTAAGTGTTAAGTCTTATATGTTGTGATGTTACGTGGTACGCTCTTCCAGTATTATTAGAGTATTATATAGGGGATAGACTATAAATGATAATTAATAATTGAATAAAATAAGAATTCTATTCGCTGTCTAATATCAACATTAGCGATATTGTGACGATTGTCCATACGTTGGGGTCATTATTTTTTCCGTAAGCAGCCTGCATCGCAAAAGAATTACTACTGCCTTGACTTGGAATCACGGTTCGTGAATTTTATGCCAGATCTTCTTAACTTTAACCCTATCGATTTGGACACCAAAAGTCTACATACATTCTTGATTAGCGCTCAAGTTGCATTATTTGGGTGAAGTTTAAACAAAGTTGCACAGTGAACGCGGAGTTGCTTAACAACAACAACAACCTTAAGTTAAATCACCAAAAGCCCCATTAAGATGCATTTAACCTTAATGACTGTGATATGTTATTTAATGGGCGAGAACCTCCCCTGGAAGCCAGTCATCATGATTACATCCAACAAAGTCTTCACATACCAGTCACTATCAATTCATTATCCATTCATCCATCAAGATGACAAAAAAACACACCTTTCATCAATTCCTAGACCTGCCTGCTGAGATCAGACTCAGTATTTGGGAACTCGCCCTTAGGCCACATCAGAGTGGCGCTCACTTCTTCTCCGTCACCAACACATTTAATGACGGCAAAAGCCTGAAGAATCTCGCCGTCACCGATAATGACGATGAAGAACCATGGGGTTGCCTCCTTGCAGCACCAAAGACAATCCAGTTCAACAGACCAAAGCACTCTTGGACGCACGGCAACTCTTCAACATATATCTATGATGCCGGTCTCTGGACCGCCTGCTGGGAATCGCGTTTGGTCATGCAAAAGCATTATATCAAGCTCAACGCAGGCTATCCATTGGAGTTGAGCGGATTCCGGCACAAGAACGAACGCTGGCAATTTGCACTCTTCCCACACCAAGACCTGATTGTTCTGCAGCCCTTTCGCACCCGATCTGTGTGGAAAACTGCATATCCACCCGACATACCAATGGCCCTGCACCGAGATGGATGGGACAACCAGTTCAAAAACATTGCCGTCGAGTACGACCCGAGTTGGATCAACATTGACCCATCAATGACTCGGCGTCAACTGCTGGAAGAAGATAGCACTCGCGGGTTTTTCCTTCGTGCACTGCACGCAATCACGGCGACATGGGCACCAGGAAAGTTCGGGATATGGCTGGTTGACTACACATTGCGAAGGCGTCGAGACTTGGACGCTTCAAGGTACGGGAAAGTCCACACATTTTTCGGCAACGACAGGAAGTTCGTAGAAACCAATGCGTTAAGCCTGGACTGGACTATCTATGCAGAGAACACGGCGCTACACTTCATGGACATAATCCATCAGCGTGGTTTTAACTTTCAGTGGTTTCGGGAGAACCTCGACTACCCAGTTCGCCATCCAATGATGATGGGCCATGAGCCTTGGTATCCCAGGTCTATGAGACATGTGGTCGGACTTCTCTGTTGCGAAACAGTCTGATTTCGCTGTTCATGTATGCAGGGTGCAGGTGCAGGACTACAAGCTATTCGGGGATAATGACTTGGACTTGTCTGTTATACCGTCCGAATCCCAACATCAATCACGTCCGCACTAATTGTTTGGCTGTTAAGGGACTGATACTAAGGGCCTATCAGATATGTTCAAATGAATCTCTTTTATAGTACATTAATCAAGCTATTTTTGTATTCCCTTTATACATCCTTTTAACCGATTTGCGCTGCGCGATGCATCACAACTTGGTGGTTTCCTTCGTGCATAACAAGTGTCGATCGCATCACGATTGACCCTTGAAATAATAATTTCCACATAATTACGGAGTATATATGTATAAATATGCATGCTCTCCTGAATGTCGACATGCTCGAGCCATGTTCTAACCGGTTTGATGTCGACTGACAGTGGCAAAGTCCACTTTCAGCTAGCTTCATGTGCGCCACGTCTCATTGAGGCAGTGAGACTTTGTATATCATAGTGACTGATAAACTGAATCATAATGATAAAGTGATGGGCGCCAATATGATACCAGCTTTCTGTTAAAGATACCTTTCTTTCCATTTGAACTTGATGAGGCTCACGATCTGCCATAGACATGGCCAAAGGCTTGTATCCTGCGCACATGACCCAAGCCTTGCAAAAGACATCGTTCATATATGCAAGGGTGTATGTAATAAGCGAACTAAACTAAGGTATGCAGAATCCTTCTGCACCTAAAAAGTAGATACAAGACAAGACAGTTTGGCTCCTCTTTTCGCGGGGAAGATCCCCCCTTGCGCGCGGCGCCAAGTACTTCATGTGAGGGATCTCAAGCCGTCTCAGGCTAGATGGTACGGAGTAGATAGCATAGCAATGCAATCCATTATGATCAACTATGCTATGCGGCATCACAAATTGCCTCGCGAGCAGGTTAAGATATCAAGCGAAATGAACCGCTACTGCTTCAGCACGGAAACTTTCCCGCTTTTGTCTCATATCTGGAGAGCTGCGGTTGGAGTAGTAAATGAGAGGAGGCTATGGATCGTCTGTTTCACAGGGGCAGATACACTGAACTTTCCAAGGGCAAGGCTCCAGAGTCTGTTCTGTTACGTTACACCACATGTCTGGTGAGAATTCTCATTTACACACACACACACACATATATATATATATATATATATATAAATACTCGTATATCTTTACTCCGTATTTGCACATCACTTTCAATTGTGCCCCACCACCAAATTAATTATCGTGTGCATACGAAGTACATAGTGTTATACGACGTACGAAGTACAGGCGAGTCAAAATGCGCCAATTATATCAAATAGTCACATCCATTGCAGAAAACACCTTTATAACAAGGGAGATTTCGGTGGGTTGCAAGGCTGCAAGGCTGTGAATTTACCCATTTACTATGAGAAATTGGGCTTAGTGGAGGATCGGCTGAACACAAGTGGGCGGCTAAGGGTAAGTGGTGTGCAAATAGAGATGTGTGCGTGTGCGTGTGTGTGTGTGTGTGTGTGTAAATAAGAATTCTCTTACATAAAGGTCGCGGACGGGACAGAGAGGATGTTTTCGTTTCATCAGTATACCGATATCTCCTTGGATTAGACTAGCATTTTAATGATGCGAGGTCCCTCATTGCTTCTGGGCGTTTTGGCCTTCATATCCTTTGTTAAAGGTCGAGCAGATCTCCCACAACTGAAGCTACCATGGGGAACATGGGAGGCTCAAGTCCATGACCATGACCCCAACGTAAGTCAACATAATTAAAAACGGCGATTGAGCATTGAACATTTCGACTGACAGGATTGAAGATTTACATCTTCAAAAATGTGCGCTTCGGAGCTAACCCCGTGCGCTTCTCCGCCCCGTCTTTTCCTGATTGGAAAAACGACTCGATACAGACCAGCGACAAGAGTGTCAGCTGTGTGCAGGTCAACGCCAGCTTGGATCCAGGAGACAGAGACGGTAGTGAAGTCCTTCAGACCGAAGACTGTCTCTTCCTCGACGTCTATGCCCCCGTATCAGCCTTCCAAGACGGCGTTGAGGCCCTCCCCGTCGTCGTCTGGGTCTATGGTGGCGGATATGTTGTCGGCAGCAAGTACCAGGGAGGACCTGCAAACACCGGCCAGTCTATTATCAAGGCTTCAGGCTACAAAACCGTCTTCGTGAGCGGCAACTACCGCCTCGGCGCGTTTGGCTGGCTAGCAGGCAACTACCTGGAGGGCGTAGGCACGCCCAACGCGGGTCTATACGACCAGAGACTGTTGTTTGAGTGGGTGCAGCACTATATTAACCAGGTGAATGGAGACAAGGAGCACGTAAGTGCCTGGGGCTTCTCTGCAGGTGGGGGCTCAGTGTTGCACCACCTCATCCGAGAGGGCGGCACTCTCGATCCGCTGTTCGACTCGTTTGCCGCCTTGAGCCCGGAGTTTCACTGGGCGTGGGACAACTCCCCCGATGGTCAACTGGATGGAGCGTACAAGCTCTTCTCTGCCTCTGCGGGTTGTGAAAGCGGCTACGATATTGGCTGTCTGAGGTCAAAACCCGCGAGAGACCTGATCAAAGCAAACGATGACTTTCTCTTTTCGAGCATTCTAGCCACTGGCATATTGCCGGTAGGTCCGGCAATCGATGGTAAATGGATCAAGACACTTCCTCCTTTGGCGTTCTCGCAAGGTATGTCCCGCTCATACGATTTCAAGACTGATAGTTGCCATGATCAAGCCTGCTAACTGTGGTGTTCATAAATAGGCGACTACTGGAAAGATATCAAGTCGGGTGTTGTATCTCACGTCACAAATGAGTCTTTTGGCCTTGCTCCTAACCTACCTTCTAACTCGGAATCCTCATTTGACCTGTTCCTGGCTACCTTGTTCGCCGGCGACGCGCTCAAGCCCCAGCGACAGGCCATCAAGGACAAGTACGACTGCAAAGACGCCTTCAAGGGCGATTGGCAAGCCTGCATCGCCGCCATCACACGAGATGTCTCTTTCGCATGTAACACTCGGAATCTGATTGATTCATATGCGTCAAAGACATACGCCATGCAATATGCGTTCCCGAATGAGTTGCTGGCGTATCACGGATCGGATCAAATTCCGCTGTTCTCGAACAACTTCGACGAAGTCAAAACCCAACTGGTAGCTCAACTGAACAGTTCTATCGGGGAGAATCTGGCTGGTGCTCTCGCCGTTAACCTCACAGATACCATTCTCCCGACATTCCAGAAATTTTATGCCTCATTTGCCCTCTCTGGAGACCCAAATACGCTTCCCTCAAATCTTCACGTAGAGTGGCCACTTGCGAAGAGTGATGGAGAGGAAGTGTCGAATGTCCTCAAGGTGACGCAGGGAGACTCGGTGGAGGAAATTTTCCAAATCATTAATGATGACCTGAATAAAAAGGACATATGCTCGTTTTGGGGGGAGATTGCCAAGGCTGCCGTTGCGCAGGAGGGGGGCGCTTGTCCGTAGGTAGAGTTCCACGAGAGACAGAACATGAGTTAATAATGAAGCGAATTAATTTTCTGATTGCGGTAGCTTTATGCTATTGAGAAAACTAACTATGAATGCATGAGGTAACTTAATTAGTGATTGATCAGGGAAAGTAATGAATATTTAGTTCTAATAGAAGTGGTAGAAATTGAATAGACAAAGTGTAAAAGAGTAACTCTTGGTACGCATAACTAAACTCATGATCGTACCAGGGGCGTCTTGCAGTCTAAAGAAGTTGGCAAATCATGGACAGGCTCTATTAAATATAGCTAGTTCATAGGTACCTGTAAAGGATTAATGCTTTGTTAAAGACTGAGACCGTTAATAAGTACTAACTTCATGGCCAGAGGGAGAACGTCTGGCCATGAAGTCCACGCTCGAGTTGATTGACATCACCCAAATCGAGGTATACTGTGTGCTCATCTTGCCATATTCGGTGGCTTCCTATCAATCTAAGGGGCACAAAGATTTCAGGAAGAATCCTTCACTACTATCACGAGGGCTCGACATGGCGCGTCTTTCCGTACTGGGACTCAGCTTCTGGTCGTGGAACACTGATGGTGAGATTGGTTCACCGTAGATGTCCCAGTGTTGTCATCCATGTTGTAAAGCTGCGGAATTTTAGCGGCGATGACTCACGAAGCTCCAAATCGACTCTGACAGCGTAGTACGGGGAAGCACATTTGTGTAGTCTGTCTTATAGCCCATGTTCTTCCCAGCGCAGACCAAAGGGCATCGAGTGCGTCGCAAAACAAGGAGCCCAAAACATATCCGAGCCGGCCAAGAAGTAGGTCGTTGATGACGCCATCCGCTTCGCCCTCAACAAGAAGGGTGTCCTTATGTTCTGCGCGGCCAGCGACCAGGGAAAGTCCGCTGACTTGACGTACCCGCATAGCAGCAATCCCCAAGAGTTTCAGATTCGGCGCGGCCAAGGCTACAGGCGGCATGCTCGACACGGTTGAGGACGCACGTGGCTTAAACCTCATCTCCCAGTTTGGTAGCGGCCGCCCTTTCAGCTGGTCATGCCACCTTCATCATCTAGCGTGTCCGGTTGGGTGTCTTTTATACCAATGAGACGAAGCAGCTCGACCAGATCGTGGCTATAAGAAAAGAGGGCTTGATCAAAATACGAGAGCAGAATCAGAAGGAGTATGCCCTCAAGTCGATTAGTACGAACCGCAACGGAGATAACATGTATATCGAGGTGTAGGATACGTTCCGTGTTGTTGCCAAGAAGTTGAAGGGGAATGAGGCACCCAGTTGGAGATTATTGCGGGTTTGGCCAAGCTGTTTCGTCGCAAGGGGGTTTGATGGTTGCAGGGATTTCCATTGGGTCTAGACAGGGGTAGACAAACCCTTGTTCAAAAAAGCAATCTAACAAGTTAGGATTTTGCATCAGCAATGACCATCCGCGGATCGTCTAGCCAGGTGGCCGGAACGAGCTCGTTGTTACCAGCAGCATCAATAACTCCGCATTTTGCTGGCTGAACATTAACCGATACTGTAAGCCGAAAAGGACATCCATTACATACCACTGGAACTGGCCCAACCAGGAAAAACAAGTGGGAAAAAAATAGGAATTCAGCCTTCATAGATCAACTTGATAAATTCCTGGACCGGTATCCTGCGGAGCTCAAAATGGAGATTACTCTCCAGAAATGGTAGGGAGAATAATCCACGCTAGATACAATTTCGTGAGTTAATACGCTTTTAATGGGGGGGATAAGAGACATGGACGTCAGCAGCAACGTCAAGCTCGACAGCCAGGGGGTATCACCTGGCATTTTACGAGCATTAACCAAGCCGCTAGGGAGAACGCGAGAAGCCATATCTTTGGAAGAGTAAGTATACCCCGGGGGAGACGGATAAAGGGCGTCAAATGTCTTTGCTCCGTAAAAATTCACTTCATGTATTCCCAGCAGGCTGATATTGACTAGGGCAAGACCATTGGCGAGGCCCGTGAAGTAGTCTTATATACAGATTGCTACCATCAAGGGTAGCCACGACAAAGGTAATCACCATAAAAGGAAAATATAATAATAGCCCCTAGCAAAAGTATAGGGATAAAGAATGATACATATTGGGCCTTTGGGTCCTGAGGCTTATGAAAGATGGGGAAACTTGGAAGAATTAGAAGGGAGTGATTGGTGGTAGGACTGGCACACCGGCTTGGAGACGTCTTTCTTCATCACAGCTCATGTAATGTTGGAGCGAAAAGCGGTCCCAACATGCATCAAGACTTTGAGTATATATATAAGCCGAGGCAGATCTGTAGCATCTTCGTTATGATCTGGTGTATGCGCGAAAGTTTTTGGAAGTTGAACCTCGAGTATCTGATTCTGACATGCATCTGGTGAGGGGGCCAACATTAGGAAGCAAAGGCAAACCAAATGAATGTAAACAAATTTCTATAATTGATCTATTTATTGAATATATTAATAGGAGTTCATGAATGAGTGATAGTCCATTACGCAATGTGGTAGGTAGTAAAGGAAAAGGCATGGTGATGGCGTCTGAGCTTATGAAGGCTGTGGTTTGCTACAGGACACCAACCACTGTATAGTCTAAAGAGGATATTAATGCCGACCTTGGCCTCAAGTGATTCTTCTCTTGTCCTTTAGGCTCCACCCTTGCGATCCTTCTTCGCCCAGGGCAACCTAAATTTAGAGCCCCCAGTATTCCATTTCTTTACCCGGAAGAGGTAGTACAGCAAAATTGCGGTTGCAATATTGAACACAACATAAGCCCACACAATGCCATAATTGCGCCATCTTTGATCCCAGTAAATCTGAGACCCAGCAAGGAACTGATCTGCGTTGCTAAGGGTGCAATAGTGACATTGTGCCGTGGCCTCGGGATTCTGTAGCTGTCCGGGCGCTCTTTGTAGGAACGGTGCGAGGTACTCGCCACAGGTTTGGCCAGACGGAGGGTTAAAGATGGACATCTCGCGATCGGAGCAGGTGATAGTCCGCTCATGGAGCTCAACGGACGTAATGCCTGCAATCCAATAGTTGAAGATCGAAACACGCCACATGAACTTCCAAAATCCCGGAAGGGCGTCGGGTGTCTGTAGGACACCACTGAAGATGGTGCTCATGATGACAAATAGATTGACAATGCTAGAGGCTGTTTCTGCGTCTGGCATAGCAACAATGGTCATGTGGGCGAAGGAGCTGGCGTAGATATAGAGTTGGATGATGTAGAGGAGAACCATGCCCTGGCGGATGGAGCTTTGTATGCCGACAACGGGGTAGTAGAAGCAGGCATAAATTAAGACTCCAGTAATAATCTGATAAGGGATCTCGACGGTGATATTAGCCAGAATGAAAGCTTTCCATGAGTAGGCCTTGCTAGGACGTTCGCGGACCTCGTAGAGGGACCTCTGAGTAATGAAAAGAGGTTGAATCTGAAAGCGTCTGATTAGTGCATACTCTTTGGTGAAATAAAAAGCGAAACATTTCACATACCTGTTGAACCAAGGTCGAAAATATAGTTGTTACCATGAAAACAGAGAAGATAACGTTCTGCAAGCCCGCCTGTGTGCCCTTGGCGTTATAAAACGTGAATCCGATAAACAAACCCGCAGTGATTCCTAGTAACCATTTGGCAAAGATGTAGCTTGGCATTCGCCAGTATTGCTGGAAAACTCGGTAGGTGACTTCCCAGATTTGAGTTGTCAAGGGCATGGCGAATTCCGAATGAGTGCCAGCTTCCTCCACTTCAGAAGAGTTTTCCGACAGCTTTTCAGCATGGATTCTATCAAGCTCTGCCTGCGTCGCCTGGGATTCGGGACTTGAATTCCAAATACTGTGCCAATCCTGTCCTTTGTTATTGGAAGTGTTATTCACAACCTCGAGCATGTACTCTGCTGGGTTCTCCGCATTGCCACATTTCCGGGCTCCGTTCGTCTCGAAATAGTCCAGCAGTGTACGCGAGTTTTCGCCAATGTTGCCGAAATAAACCGTCTTGCCGCCCTTAGCCAAGAAGAGCAGACGATCGAAAGACTGAAAGAGAATGGCGCTCGGCTGATGGACTGTGCAGAGGATTGCTTGGCCAGAATCGGCAAGCTTACGAAGGAAGGCACAAATAGCCCAGGAACTCTGAGAGTCAAGACCACTCGTTGGCTCGTCGAGGAAAAGAAGCAGTTTTGGCCTGGCCGCAAGTTCGACGCCGATGGTAAGGAGTTTCCGCTGTTCGACATTGAGGCCTTCACCCGGAACGCCCACCACGGCATTGGCAAACTCCTCCATGTTCAACAATTTGATGACTTCTTCGACAAATGCATACTTTTCCTCTTTACTCACTGATTTGGGCTGACGGAGCATGGCGCTGAAACGTAAGCTCTCGCGAACAGTGGCAGTTTCGAGATGCAGATCTGGTTTGCCATTAGCACTGAGATTCTTGAACAAGAACGAAGACCCTGGTTGAATAGCCTACCTTGTTGCTGGACATAGCCTGTCTTCCTCTGAAAACTGGGGTCTCTAGGTCTTCCATTGACGAGCATGTCGCCTGTAATGACGCCCATAGTAGTACGTTGTGCGAGGACATCTAGCAGGGTCGTCTTTCCGGCACCACTCACACCCATCAAAGCTGTAAGTGTGCCTGGCTTGACCCAACCGGAGACGTGATCAAGGAGCCTGCGCTCCTCATCCTTGATGCGAATGTCATAAACCACATTTCTCCAGGTGAAGATGTCCTTTTGAGGTTTGAGGCCCTTAATGTCCGACATAGAATTGCTAGTCTCTCCGTTGGCGCCCTTCTCCGACGACACATTTTCGGTCTTGGAAGGATGCGCTTGACTATTGAGGAGATATGCCGGAACATGGCCTCGCTGGAAAACGAGCGATTCGGCGGTGCTTGACGTGGAAGAGTTCAGCTCTGTCGCGACGAAATAGATAGCCATGAAGAAGATAAGGAATCCCATGAGAATGCCAAAATTTCGCCAGACATGGGAATAGTAATACTGGTAATTGGCAGCAATGAAAGCATCTCCATTGACTGTCGAACTACCTGGAACGGCACCTGTAACGGCACAGATCCACGAATCGCCGAGACGAGGCACATATGGGGGCACGACAGTCGAACCACAGGGAAAATCTCTGCCGTGAAACTCGTTGGCAACCAAGATCTCGAAGGCGTAGTAAATAGGGTTGATCCAGCGAATCCAGCTAAACCAAGGATGCATTTCTGGAACCGTGATCGCAAAACCAGTGTAGATGACGAGGGCAAGCACCAACACTCCCGCCAGCGCCATAGCTTGGGAGACTGTCCTCGTGATGGCAGCCATGGTTCTGAAAACGGCACTCATGACGAAAATAGAAATGTAGGTGATGAGGAAGTAGATAAAGAATTGTGCCGGTTCTCGTCGCAACCCTGCCATAAAGTAGAGGACGATATTGAAGACAGATGCTATGACAAACTTGATTGGAATGTCGGCTGCAATACCGGCTGCTGCTTCTGTGGCTGGATGGTAGAAGGCATACGAGGCATGTTTTTCGACAATAGGCCGTTGAGCAAACAAATTGTTGATCTCGGTAATAGCAGTCAAGGCATTGAGTAAGACAGCCATGAAAAGAACTGAACCCTTTGCGTAGAAACTATCCGTTGTGTCTGGAGAGCCGTAGAAGATGGAGCCGATGATGAGAGCCATTATAAACTGAACCACGGTGGATGCCATGGTCGCCGAGATGTCGTTCCACATGCGTTGATATGCGCGTTTAGTGTTTAGCCTGATCTGCATCAGGACACTGATTGTATATGGTGATTTCGGCCGAACATTTTTGGATTGTCGATAATTCTTCCGTTGGCGGAATCCAGCAAGACTCTCTCCCTGACGCTCACCCAGGAATTCCTCGTCATATTGGTCGAGCTCTTTTTGCAAAGCCTTGTACTCGGGAGACTGCCGCCAGTACCGCTCAAAGTCTTCTGGTGTTCGTGGAACCTTGTTCTCCATTCCCTCACGAGCCCTACGCTCTATTGGGTTGGTAACGGAGGTGATAAAGTCTCCGGTTGTCTGGCGCGGGGGACAATACCAGCCTTGCCTCTCAAAGAAGCGCTTGGCCTGGTCGGCAGGTCCAAAGTAGATTTGACGGCCTTCATACAGAACCGTAGCTTTGTCAAAGAGATCGTATATGGACTGGCTTGCCTGATAGATGGCCACGGCATTGGTATGGTTTCCAAAATCTGCCGCCATTCGCAACGCTTGGACAAACTTCAGCGCAGTGGCCGAATCGAGGCCGCGAGTGCTTCAGAATGTTAGTAAAGCCGAAGCATATCAATTGTTGATGAACAAACCTGTTATCCCACGCAGAGAAGGGCGACCCGGACAAGACCATCTCCGCAATGCTGACACGCTTTCTCTCACCACCAGACACACCACGGACAAAATCGTTGCCAACCTTGGTGTTATACGTGTGACTAAGGCCAAACGAAGCCATGACAACCTTGGCAATGTAACGGCAGTAGTCTTGACGCGACATATCATGAATACGGTGGGATGGTGTGCGGGCAGAGGCTGCAAGTTCAAGCGTCTGGCCGACCGTGAGATGAGGGAAGTGTTTGTCAACCTGCAGACCGACGGTCAGTGACACTGTGGCGAGGTTTTGTCTTTTGATAGCGCTCATTTTATATGAAAGCCTCTGTAAACCTGCTTAACATACCTCTTGATTGTAAACGGCCTCTCCCTTGAACTCCTTCTGCATCTGTTTCTGTGGGATGCCGTCGTAGTGTACACTCGACTTTTCACCAAGTTTGAGTCCGTATAGTTCACCACAGATGGACTTTAGAAGGGTGCTGCATCCAGATCCCGGTCGTCCGAGAACCACTAGGAGCTCTCCGCCCTTGAGAACTCCATTAAAGTTGTGGAGAATCTGCTTTGGCTGTTTCTTGCCGAAGCTGAAGAACTCACCAACCCTCAATGGTGACATGAGAACCGAGCCAACCGTTTGTTGGATCTGGATCGCCGAACCAGACCCGAAGACGTCCAGGTTTCGAAAGGCAATATCAAGCTGACAGTCTGTGATACCCTTTTCGCGCACCTGTTCGATGAAACGGTGCAGCCACTTTGAAAGGTCGAATTCACGATGCTCCGGGTCCAGAGTCTGGTCATATTCGTTGATTGCTCCAAGGCCCATGCCTGACTGAGGATTCACAGCAACGCTAGAGCGTCGGCGGGAGAGTGCAGTTGCAATGCGCTTAAGTTCAGTTTTGTCTTCCTGTCCAATCATGGCCTCAGGGTCGTATGTGTGGGAACGCTCCAAGCGCTCCGTTTCGTCACTCATCTCAATGTCGGAGCTGGAAAAACGACTTTGACTTGGGCTCCTCTCCATTTGGGGTCTTCCCGGGCAAACGTAGTTTTCCATGATCGCGGGTAGATGGAGATCTTGCTGTACCGTAGCACCTGCTTCTTCGAGGCTGCCACCTGCAGCCTCCCTTGTATCGTCAGGATGGGTCATGGCTGTATTCCTATTCCTCGACGGGTGGACACGAGCTGAGTGAAGAGAAGGAAGGAGCACGACGAGGACACGGCTCGATTAAGTAGCGGGACATGTTTCCTTTCAATTGTTATCTGGTCCATGGCTTACCTGTCCGGGAACGGGCAGTCGGGTTGCGAGTCCAGCCCAGCCCAGTGTCCAATGGCTAGCCAAAACCTTGTAGGGTGATTAAACATTGGCAACGGGAATGTTCCATCGTATGCAGGCATGTTAGACAATGTTGGATGAAAGCAAACAAGCGTCCTCCGCAGGTCCACAGGTCCTCATGGAAGGCCGGACTTTGAGGAGCGGGTCGCCGCAAACCCCGCCAGGATCGCCGGGAACGGGAACGGGGTTGCTTCACACGGTATTTCCCCGATCGACCGACGAGCCAAACAGACACAGACAGCAGACCGCATCCGTTCTTGAGACATATCCTAATCATTGTCTCATACTTCTTATTTGCTCGCGGCTTGTACGGAGTACTACTCCACATGTTGTGTCAGGCCACGAATCCTCTCCACGCCAAAGGGATCCTTGGCCAGCTCAAAGCAGCGTTGGCAGCTAGCGAATGGCTGGGATCGATGAAGGAACCGGCGCCGAGTCTGTTGAGCTTTGTTTCCCAGGCTGAGCCTGATATGATGCAATCGGATCTTCTGTGGAGTGGATGGAAACTGGTTATGGACACGCTACTCCTCTTAGCTTTCCTGGTCTGCATTCCAACGACACGACCGTCAAACGCCGCACAAATTGACTTTCGAGACCCAGGGAGATTTGATGGCGTTGCCCGAGTCGGGCGGATCTGAAGTTCCACTCAACTGCTTCATAGTACGGAGTAGTACTACTAGCATTGAAAGCACAACGTTGGATGGAAGCTACCGTATGGCTAAGTGCCGAGGGCTGCTAGTAGTAGAACAAGAATATCGTTTTTGCTCAGGTCTATAGTAATAGTCATAGGTCTTCGCGCGTGATGATGCTGAGGTCAATTTCCTGAGATGGCTCAAGTTGAGAATAGGAATGGTACAGAGATCACGTGGACACATCATTCCTGCCTCAAGTAAGTTCCTCAACAGCGCACAACTTGTATTTTGTCCATTCACTTTTTTTTAAAGAAAAGGCGTTTTCCCCATTGTTCTACCATCAGCTCTCCCACAGAGCAGAGTCCGTCCTCTTGAGTGGCATCACGGACTTTCGCGTTTCTGCGACTTGGCCTGAATCATGCGTTGGTAATAATCATGTAATGCCTGGTGGGGACAGTGAAGAGCCGTCGGAGTTTGAAATCGTCACTCCCGCCCCGAAACTCCGTCCCGAGCGCTCCATATAACGAAGATGACGCCTCCAGCCTATTAATCGCACTCATGATCGCTGGCCGGAAAGATGCCGACTGCTACTTAGGGGCCCGGGCCCGGAGCCGAGCCGTGTAAGGCGTGCGTTGAGAGGCAGTTTCCGGGTGCACAGCATGTTCCGTGGTGATCCAGGAAATCAGGCTCGGGATCCTCCCGACTAGCTCTCCGCATTGATTTAACATGGCTTCCTCGCGCCAAAGTCTGGAAATGTTCCTCTTTGGCCGGCGGGTGCCAATTTCTGTTTTTGTCAGCAGAAGCGCGCGTCATTTGCTCACATTCCGGGCCACCGAGAGACGCTTGAAGCGCAGCGACTCTTCCCAGATGTACGAGTACAGACTGGACTCGCAATTACACCATCCACAGCCTCTGACGCTAGCCTCTCACGGTTTATTGAAGACAGAATGAGACAGTGCGAGAGATATCACGCATCTTGTCGGAACCGTTCCGGTTTGGCACAACAACGCCGAAGCACATACTGGACGTCGGCTTCTCGGTAAACTACTGTGTCCGATTGCACAAAGAGAGACACCAATATGCATGTCTCAACCCCTGAGCAAATTATCGATCATTGTTGAATCCCACCTGGAGCAGGTACCATGACATCTGCTCCCCCATCTTTCGAGATGCCATAACTTGCGTGTGCAAACTGGGAATTCCTTACTTGTGGACTGACAGCCTGTGCATCGATGACTGGAGGCGGGAAGCCGCCAAAATGGCCACCATCTACCAAATTTCGTTTTCAGTCATCTCCACCTCTGAATCTCGGGGCGTAGTATAGTGAGAAATACTGCAGTTTGTTGAAAGACGATGACTTATTAGCTGTCTGCTGGCATAGGTTAGTCGAATATTGTACGAGGTTGCAGCTAACCTACGAAACAGATATCTTCCGAGCAATACCTGAAATCGCAAAGAGTCCGAGTACACTGCTCGACCGCTGAAAAAGTCATCGCTGAAGGACCTGGCGCGGTATGCAGAGTCAATCTCAATCTCCAAGAGCTCTGCTGAGCAGGGTGTGTGTGGTCATACCGCCCAGGGACTTGACGAGCCCCGACTTGGTTATGGACAGCCGCTACATGTCAAGTGCTCCGTAAAATTCATCAATATTCCCGGTGACTCGACTGCATTACGTGACATGGTGGAAGTATGGATTCGACCAGTGAGCTCGTCCAAGATCACGTTCTGCTTTGTGGGTATCTGATACCAATCGCACTCCATCATCTGCCGCTACCAGGGAACGACGCAAGGCGGCCATTTAAGCCGTTCGACCCTTCACATCACGCAAGGGCGGGTGTCCAACATCTGGGCACATTACGGCTCTTCACCGACAATGCATGGCTTATTAATGCTCATGGAGAAAGCGGCATCCGGTGTACTGGAGCTCTTACTGGTCAAAAGCATCGGCGATGAAGGGAGGCGTTGCCAAGTCTATAAGCGGTTTGGATTGGTCGAGATCTTGAAGCCCCTGCAGCAATGAAAGTCCGAAAGAGATACGGTAATACTGGGCGGACATATTTACCTCGAAGATGGGAGAGAACGTGCTTGTTGAAATATTATTGACTTTACAGATGAAGGAAGGGAATATGATGCACAGATGAGCCATGCGCAGCTGCCCGATGGGCTTGCGAAAGACTACGAGTACTTACATACGAAGCACACCTGTGTCGCATCCTTTACCTAGTACTGCGTTTGTGCGTATTTAGCTGGCTCCCCACCCTCCCTCCGGCTGCACACCACATGTGCCAACTCTGCTCCACAGCGGGATATAAAGCACCTCGTTGGTCGCCTTGTTTCGTTGTGGCACATCCGAACAGGGATTCGGCGGAGACACTCTCCGGCTGAATGTGCTGTTGGTTTGACAACCAACAACATCCAGGGCTGCTTGCTAAAAGGTGAAGAATCCCCGTGTCATTAGCTTTTCTGACAATGTTGCTGGCAGAAAAGAGACAATCTTCTCCATCTTGCCATCGTTTTAAAGCTAGGCCTGTCGCTTCTTTGTTATGGTGTCCAATCGATCATCTCCATTTGCTCTCTTGCGGCCGTCTCTCACGTTATTCCACAGATGGGCATCCCCGATCTGCAAGCTATGTAACTTGAGCAGACTCGTATCGTATATTCCTCCAACCCCGCTATTTGCGACCAAAACATGAGCACGAGTACGGCCACAGCCAGCTCTAGTCAGACTCCCACAAGTACGCCACTTCCTCGATTATTAATGTCACATACTCCGTATAACCGGCAACTTTGCTGACTTGTCTTAGTCCTCCCTTGCGTAGGCATTGGCGATTTTACACCACCGCCGCCAGTCGACTTTGCGACTGTCGACGAATTCTTCCAGCTCTTTACCCATTTCGGGGACGAAGGTTCCGAGACGATGCTTCCTGAGACTGTGCTCTCCACAGCCGTTGATGCGACCTACTGCAATGGTAGGACGAGCGATGATGGCACAGACCATGTGCCAAGGAGTCAATCAGCCACCCCCGAAGGCCCTGGTCACAGCCATCAAGGTGCGACCACACCATTAACTGCGAAGTCATTGGACGATGAAGTGCCCAAAACTTCAACTGCGAGGTTACGCATCGCAGACATTATCGACAACGACGCGACCAGCAACGATGATACATGTGATGGCCCCGCCCGAAATCCTTCAACCGAAACCAGCGCGACTAGGTTCCGTGACGATGAAAAAGAGAAGCAAAAGCAGAATATAGACGAGGCGGCAACAGAGTCAAACATAGATCAGGCCGACGAGCATCAGCAAAGAAACACGTCAAAGAAGAAGCAACGCGAGGCGGCCAACGACGCCGGATTACACTCCGACAAGACCAGCAACACCGACAACATATTCGAGATTGAGTGTTTGAGATCACATCAAGTGGACAAAAAGTTCGCTGTGGTGGACTTCTTCGTCGAGTGGAAGAGCGGAGCAACCACCTGGGAAACCGAGCGCGATCTCCAACTCCAGGTGCCCTCGCTCGTGTTGGACTACTGGGACAAGCAAGGTGGCCGAGAGAAAGTCACCGGGCTGCAAGAGTTTCACGTCCTACGACTTCTCGATTATCGGCAGACGCCGTCTTCTTATCTTGTCCAGTGGGCCATCGGAGCGGCACCCCACCATCGCCGTTCCGCCCTCGCTTAATTGCATATGATTGCTGTCAGGACCCAACCTCTAAGATAACAGATACCCAGTAATAGGAGGTGGTGCTACAGACTCTCTCCACCGCCTCCCTTTCAGCCAATTTGCTGGCCAGAAGCCTCCGATCTTCTCGAACTCGGACTAAACGACAGCCTTTACTGCTTGAGAAGACGAACCGAGACGCCTCCTCAAGCTCTTCTTCCCCTTGTCACGGACTCTCTAGGCCCCGCCATCGCATACTATATACCCCTCCCACTCTCAGCTCAGCTCTCGAGTCTCAGCTGAAGAAGCGAAGCCATGTCTCTCCAGGTGCCTATGGCGCATCGTGCGAAGGACCAGGGCGCCACCAAGGCTGTCATTTTGGTACTGCTTTTCTCATACTCGTCATGCCTCTATGCCCTCTCTTTGCTGCTCCAAAGCTGTCGTCTTCCCGGACAACGGCTTCATTGAGCTTGCGAGACATGCATGGCCTGGCTAACATTAAATCTTCGCATTTGCTAGGTCGGTGGTCCTTCTCGCGGTACGCGATTCCGTCCACTCTCCCTGGACCTCCCCAAGCCGCTCTTCGAAGTCGCTGGCCACCCCATCATCTGGCACTGCCTCTCTGCCGTTGCCCGCGTTCCCAACAAGCAGATCCAGGAGGTCTACATCATTGGCTACTACGACGAAACCGTCTTCCGGGACTTTATCAAGGACTCGGCGAAGGAGTTCCCCGGCATCACCATTCGCTATCTACGAGAGTACCAGGCCCTCGGCACGGCTGGTGGTCTCTACCACTTCCGCGATGCCATCCTCAAGGGCCGGCCCGAGAGCCTCTTTGTCCTCAACGCCGACGTCTGCTGCTCGTTCCCCCTCGAAGAAATGCTGAAGCTCTTCAATGAGAAGGACGCCGAGGCCGTCATCCTCGGAACGCGCGTCAGCGACGATGCCGCCTCAAACTTCGGTTGCATCGTCTCCGATTCTCACACCCGCCGTGTCCTCCACTACGTCGAGAAGCCCGAATCCCACATTAGCAACCTGATCAACTGCGGTGTCTACCTCTTCTCAACCGAAGCCATCTTCCCATCCATCAGGTCCGCCATCAAGCGCCGCACCGACCGCCCTACGCGCCTCGTCTCCTACCCGTCCTCAGACAACCTTGAGAACATGTACATCCCAGCTGCGGCCGCCGCAGACGACGATGACGACGACACCAACCGGAGGAACGAAGTCATTCGTTTGGAGCAGGACATCCTCGGTGACATGGCCGACAGCAAGCAGTTCTTCGTCTACGAAACCAAGGACTTCTGGCGCCAAATCAAGACCGCTGGCTCCGCCGTGCCAGCCAACGCCCTGTACCTGCAAAAGGCCTGGCAGTCAGGCAGCGACGAGCTCGCCCAGCCCAGCGCCAACATCGTCGCCCCCGTCTTCATCCACCCTACCGCTGAGGTGCACCCAACCGCCAAGCTCGGCCCCAATGTCAGCATCGGTCCCCGCGTCGTCGTCGGTGCCGGCGCTCGCGTAAAGGACAGTATCGTGCTAGAAGACTCCGACATCAAGCACGATGCCTGCGTGCTTCACTCCATCATCGGTTGGGGAAGCCGCGTAGGCGCCTGGGCCCGTGTGGAGGGCACGCCGACACCAGTTGGCAGCCACTCCACCAGCATCATCAAGAACGGCGTCAAAGTGCAGAGCACCTCCATCTTGGGTAAGGACTGTGGTGTCGGCGATGAGGTGCACGTGCAGAATTGTGTCTGCTTGCCGTACAAGGAGCTGAAGAGAGTGAGTTGTCCCAAACCAGTCCTTTTTTGTTTGTTTTCATATGAAACCCACACTAACTTCTTTCTTTTAGGACGTTTCCAATGAGGTCATCATGTAAAGCACGAAGAATAGATGGAAGCAACTGACGGACGAGATGGGACATTAAAAAGGAGATGAACCCTGAAAGATAATGAAGAAAAAAAGATGTGATTCTGGCGAGTGAAGACGCCATTAACGATATCACGGATTCTACTACTACCTCTTACTACCCTCTTACGTGTCTACCTCTTTCACATACCGAAGGAGCTGCAGGACAAATCATAGATCTTACATAATTCTACTGAAGAAAAGAGTTTGCCCAACCGACTTGGTCGTGTATTCCGTTCGTCGTACTCGTACAATCGACTAGATTTTGCACTTCTCCAGCCCTCACCCAATTTTCCTCACTCCTTAGCCTGATAAAACTCACCATATGAGTAAGACACGACTTCATCGTCAACTAATATCATTGCAAACCAGGTCTGTCCCCTCTAAAAATTCAATACCTCTCCCCCATCCATGCTCTGGACGCCGTAATCCTCCCCCCTCATGATGTGTCTCTTTAATATGTATACATACCATGTCGTGTGCACATACGCCCATATACAACCCTAGTTTTTGCTGCCCTATCCAAAAGGCTTCCCCAGTGCAAGAAACCCGAAAAAAAAGAGTGAATCAAATCTCCTTTTGCATATTTAACCGACTCGCTGAACGTGGTAGCATCGGGCTGCTTGGTCGACTTGATGTTAACCCCATGCCCTTGCCGTCAAAGGGGTCTGCGTTGAGGTGCTTGGAATCCGTCATGCGAGGCGTGCCAACGGGGGTTAAGAAGCTCTCAATGGTGGGCTTTGTAAAGCTGGCGACGCGGATGGGTGGTCGCCGTTGAAGGGTCTCCTCGGGTGCGCTGTACATGTATGTAGCCAGGAGGACGAGTGATGTACCAGCGAGGAACTGCACAGGTAGGGTGGTTAGTCGGCTGCCGTTTCCATCCAATATCACCAGCTGAGGGGGTGGTAACCTACCGTAATGGTGACCTTGAATTCAAACATCCACACACTCACAAGGAAGCTGAGGATGATGCTTATGCTGGTGGCAAAGTTCTTGACAATATTGTCCGCGTCTCTGATGACGAGACTGGCAAGTAGGCCACCCGCTGCCTGTAGCACAACAGTGGCCCACACAGCCGCGTTGTATCCCTCAAAGAAACCGTGCTCACGGATGCCGGCACCATCCTGCCACATGACACCACCAAGGAGGGCAGCAATCATGGAATAGAAGCTCAATTGGAGGTTTCGAATCCAAACGCTCGCCTGCGTGGGGCTCTCCTTGAGAAGCTTCTCAAAGTAGACACCTGTAAGGCCTGAGACAGCCGCCGAGACGAGAACTGCAGTCACGCCAACGGAGTAGTTCATCTGAGGTTCAAGAGGGGTCAGGTCGTTGTCGATGCCCTGATATGTCGCGGAGCGGCGTGTTAGATGCACAGGTGGTGAGTCATCAGGGATGGCATGGCCGAGCTCGTGTTTGGATCGGGGGAAGAAGTGATCGGGCATGCCATGGAGCAACACCGGGGAGGACGGTGTGGTAGAGGAGGAGGGGAGAGAGACGATTGAGACGCCAATTGTGAGAACGACCAGAGAGAGCCAGCGTGTGAATCCAAGGGGTCGTTTAAGGAGCATGACGCTGAAGACGGCTGTGGTAAGAATCTGCCGTGTCCGCTGTTAGCACCAGTGTCTGTTTTCCCACCTATGACGGTGACGGATTGTGTAGCTGGCTACCTTTAACTGGTAGAGGACCTGAAAATGCACGGCGTCGAGATTGCCAACAGCAACGTATTGCAGAATATTTTGGAGGGTGTAAAAGATAGCAGGCACAACAAGCTTCCAGCCGTCTCCACCAAATACGGCGTTATATATCTGCTCGAACAGCACAGTAGCAGGCGTGCTGGGCGCAAGTGTCTTGGACGCCTCGTACATGGCGAGCGTAAGGGAAACGGCGAGCTTTATGATTTCGTGGAGGAAGACGGCGGTCGAGGGGAAATAGCGATGGTCGCCAGCGGGGGGCATGATGCGGGAGTAGTGCATGATCTGTCGACATGTTAGCAAGACTGTTGGTTTGACTGTTTGACTGTCTAGCATGCTGAGACATACCAAGATGAAGGCCGAGTTTTGGACTGTGAGCTATCCGTTCCAGCAGTCAGCACAGAGCCCAATGGCGAGGCCAGGAGCGAGCAGCGAGGAACACGGTACCAAAAGCAATGACCGCTGTGTCCCTGAGCTCTTCTTCCTCTTCACAGCTCCAATGTCGCCTCGAGCGACGGCGGACTCGAGTATCGCCATGGCGGGCGAACGTGGAGGAGGCGTGTGTCGGTGACAGAATGCGGTGGCGTCGTCTGCTCAAGGGGAGAAAGATTGGGTCCGTCTTGAAAGGGGAAATGGCCTATTCTTCCCACACAAGCGCAATGGCACTGCAAAGAGGGGGTTTCGTCAGCTTTGTTGGCTGCCAATTCAGAGCGAGACAGAGTTGGGAGCGACAAACACAGAGAGAATAGCCCACGCGACCTCGATGGCAGCAGCCGAAAACGGGCAGTGACAAATTCCAGACAGCCAAATAGTATTCGAGGAAGAAGAAGAAGAAATGGAGTAGAAAAGAAGTATTCACATTCTATTTCCCTCTCTTTCTGTCAATCAATCTCTTACTCTTTTGTTTCTTCTCCTTCAAACCGCTAATCTGCGATGACGAAGATGACAAAGATGACAATGCTAAGATAGATGCAAGCGAGCGGGCGGTTAGAACTCTAATCTCCCCCCCCCCTGACGTCTGTGCCCCCTAGCACTAATCAGCCGCTAAAACCCCATTGCTAGCGAGGAGACTACCGCTAGCGACACCACCAAATGACCTGTGGGGCCGCCGTGGTGGCCTGCCAGATCGCGGGGGACGAATCACATTCTCTTTTGCTTCAGCTTCCTTTCTTGATGCCCAACTCTCTTACTCATAAGACATCTTATGTTATGTTGGAGAAAGCAGTCATAACGTTGATCTCTCCATAGGGATGAGTAATATAAAAAATAAATAAGTAATAAAAAATTCATCAGAATAACAATACTATCCCGGGTCTAACAGTCCTTTTTTTCTACGAGTAGACGTTGTAATACACACCAACTACCGGCATCTCGGCAATGCCAGATTATCCTTGTTTCACTTGGTGCTAGCTCTTATTTCACCAACGAACATCATGACACTGACACTGATAGGGATGATCTTCCACAGGCAAACGACGCAGATAGCAATGTAGTATTTCCGAGTATTTTCCCTACAAGGCTGTACATAAATGCAGGCCAGCCTGATCGATTCCAATCACTTTCCTTGACCCAATTCCCAATTCCTGTAACGTCTACCTTCACCTCATCATCATCGTAAATCGTCGTGATCCATGTCGTCGTCTTCATCGTAGCGAAAAGTTTCTCTCGTCAATCACCGTGTGACCAGACTGCAAGCCGGGTATGGCATCCTGTCTGCTGAGGTCTTGTGCCATGAGCTCCCAGAGCGCAAATCGCTCTGCCATGCTCTCCCCAGGGTTCTTGTCTCGCTCTTGGATGCTACCCGGCCGTTGCGGTCCAATCATGCGCCTCGCCCCGAAAAATCTGTTGACTTGGTGCGTTCTCACATCTAGCTCGGGGTCTGGCGTAAATTCCGGTAGGCTTGGGCGGCTTGTGTGTCCAGCATCCTTCCTACGAAAGTTCCACACGCTCTTCTGGGGCAAGAACATGCTGGCGCTGATCGTGGGCACTGACATGTCCCGTCGTCGTCGATAATAAAAGTCGCCCGCGGAATCGAGATGATTAAACAGCTCTTGGTGACTTTGACTGCGGAAGAACGTCAACGATCCGATGTCGAATGTCGGCGAGAGTCCGGTGAATCCAGTCTTGTAAATACTGCCCAACCATGAGGCAAACGCCTCAGAGTGCGAGCTTTCGTCGTTTTCATCATCAGGACCCTGTTCCCAGTCAGCGTTACGGCGTCGAACACGACTTGGACTGCCCTCGAAGATCTCTCTCTCGTCCAACGGCATCGAGCAGTGTTTCTCAAGGCAATCTTGTTCTTGGCATACCGGTTCGGTCGAGGCGTCGCGTCCGAGGAGCCAGGAAACATCCGCTTCTGCGTGCAGCAGGTCAGGATGCTTATCCATAAACGACTTCACTTCTTGTGAATGGGTTTGCATGTCATCCTTGTCGACCAAGGCCTCGTTGAAACAGTACGCGATTTCGTGGTCCCGCATAAAGCGAAATACATCAAAATGGATGTCATGAGTGAACTGAGCCTATACATGCTATAAGCCCGAAGAAGCTACGAATCACAGTCGAATACGCAAGCTGATACTTACACCAGGCTCAATCCTCCAGAACCAGTCATAGTCTCGCAGCCGGTTCTCTCTTGCAAAAGGACCCGAGTTCCACCGGTAGATCTCGCGAAGAAGTGGCGCCGGCTGGTCAACGTCAGACACATCCTCGACATATCCATGCCCGATATGCGATACATCAAGGTGCGAAGCCGATGCAGACTGCGGCACGACCCAGTTTCCTTCTGAGATGACTTCGTAGATGCTGGTTGCGGCGGTTGCGTTCGACGTCTGGCGTCGAAAGTCGTCGCTCAGGGGGTTTGTGCTGAAGAAGACCCAATCGTAGTGGTATCGGCGGTTGAACGTGTCTTCCAGCTGGTAGATCGAGGAGAGGATGGCTGGCAGATCGTGCTCATGGGCGAGTGAGACGAGGGCTGCTCGAGGTCGCTGATCAGCAGCAGGAGTAGAGATGGCAAGGCCATGCACGAACGATGAAAGCTGGAGGAAGAAGAGCGCCCAAGCCAATGCGACGGACTGAATCCAGCAGAACGAAGCGATGGCTGCGCAACCTCTTTTCGTCATGCTGACTGACTTGACACTTGTGAGGAGAAACAACGGAGGAGCGGTTGGCAATGGATAGAAGACAAAGGAAAGACGCAATGAAGTGAAGTCAAGGAGAGGCAAGAATCAGATAGTTTGGAAGAGAAAGGAAGAGGAGCGTGTTGAAACAAAACGAATGAATGAATGGACGACAACCTGGTCTGATGATGATGAACAGAGGAGCGGAGTTGGATTTTGGAAGAAATGATGATGGAAGAAGAGAGAGGTTAAGAGGAGTGGAACAAAATAGGAGAGGGGGAAGGAGGAGCATAATAACTGTCATAGTACCTATGGTTAGGGAGAGGCAGCTGCCAGGCCAGCCCACAGCTGCTCGATTCTGACCACCTGTGCCAGCTGTCAACTCTGAGATCCAGGGCCTCGATCGATCACAGCTAGAGGCCGTCGACACCTGCATCGGTTTGTTATAGAAGTCCTCTTACCCTTACCCATACCCGTAACAAGATAACAGAACAGATAGCCTTGATGGCCAACATATAAAACCAAAAAGGGCAAACTTTTGCATTCTTAATCTACCCCCCTATCTACTCCCAGCAGAACCACCCCATGGACTGCGCTGCCATGAAACCAACAGTCCCCTTTCCGAATATTGCTAGAAAACCATCCTCCAACGCCAGACTGACCAACAGGTTGCAGACTACCTTACGGTAGGTGGTAAACAGGCAAACAGGCACAAACAGGCATCATATCCCGCCTCTCGCCCTCTAGGTACACTATGGCACCCATAAGAATACAGGCACCTATGTCACACTGTGAGAGGAATAATACAGAAAACATTAAATTAAGCCTCGACATCCATAGACTCGACATCCGCAGACCCGTCATCCAGATTCAGGTCCATCACTCTGGCATATTGCGCTGTCAGGCGCTGTAGCTCACGGTATTTACCTGTTGCAAGGTCTTGTCAGCTGCATGTCCCATGGCAGAAGTCGGAATAACATGTCGTGTAAAGCAGAGGAAACTTACCGAGAATCAGGACTACCCCCTTAAGTAACTCCTTGCGATCCCATCCGCAAATATCATCCTCTTTGCTGAACCACCCGCGGCCCCCATCGTGCTCCTTGTCCTTGTCTTCGAGAACACCGCCCAGCAGACTGTTGAGCAGCTCCTCCACCTTTGCTCGTGCGCCCTCTGCCCCGAGTCGTTTGGCATACATGAACAAGTACAGTCTGAACTCCTCCCTGGCTCCTAGCTGCAGGGCGCCAGCAATCCGATTCTCCAAGTGCGCAATACTGACGCTGCTCTCGAGACTCTCGGCGTCTGATTTTTGCATGACGGTTTTGATGATACGCTGCAATGCGTAGGCTCGGCCCTTGAGGAGGAACTCGTTCGTGGTATGGCGCTCGAGGAAAGGAATGATACCGGAGGACACTGTAACCGCAGAGGCGTCTTTATCCTTGCCCTCTTTGGCGCTTGGTCCCACGGCAGTGGACTGCAGAGCAGATATAGATGAATCGTTGGAATTCCAGTACTGAGAGCCGACAGCCCACCATGCCTCGCTCAACCGCTGCCAGGTATACATATCCCGAGCATAGTAATAACCATCACCATTGGTGAGCGTTACAACGACATGGCCAGTAGAATTGAGATGAGCCGACGTTACGCCAGGACCCGGAGTGGCCGAGTGCTGATTCAGTGACGTCGTGGCGATATCCAGTATCGGTCCCAGAGACACAGGGGGATGAGGCGAAGATTGCGTCCTAAGGTCCCAAACATGCGCCAGTCCCACAGCTGTAATTACTAGTAGCCAATAATCACGGCATTCGACAATGACAGGCTGAGACTCCAGGATGATGGGGTTCAGGAGCCGCCTACCCGCTGGGGTCCAAACATGTATCGACCCATCCTCACAGGCTACAGCCCAAAAGTTTCTGTTTGCCGTCACCAAAATGACGGCCCGCGGCAAGAACTCTTGCCAGACTAGAACTCCTTTCTTCGTAACCATAACATGGGACGGGTCTCGGGGGCTGGGATCGTTTTTGGCCTCAAGGATAATATTCTCGGGAGACTTGGATGCTTCGTCCAGAGAAGACTCCGACTGTAGAATGCCTCGCTCCAGTGGCCTCAAAATATGCGATCTGATTTTGGGAACAGCAAGTCGAACTTGGGCGTAGGAAATGGATGGGTTGAGAACTGCAGGACGCAGAAATTCGGGCGTAGGCACTACACCATGCTCAGTAGGCACCAGTGCGGCAGACTCCACGCCGTCGGCGCCGTTGCTCACAATAGCTGTAGGTCCACCAGCTATCCGCTTGGTGACGGGCTCCTCATCATCTTCGCCATCGGCTGCTACAGCTCTCCGTTTGTTCCCAAGCAGCATAGATACGATACCTCCCTTTGGCAGACCGTCGAATGGCTTGGTCAGATCTAAAGTTGTTAGGGGGGCATCGTTTTGTGACGTCTTTGTAGTCGTGGATCCGACCAGCTGCGACTGAGGCAAGGATGACTGTCCCGTGCCGGATGATGATACAAGGAGCGGAGCAACCCGTTTCCGCCCATCTTTGCCAATGGTAACGCGAGACTTCAATTCACGGACTCGTTCAGCGGTTTTATCAGCAGTTTCCTCCTGTTGCTTGTCCTTTTCCGGCTCTGTATTCCCATTTGTGGCTGGCTTCGTAGCCTCCGGTGGTGCTGCAGCAGTAGATGAATCGGCCTTGCTCCCCTGTGTTGCTGGAGTCGATTCCTTGGTCGACTCCGCCTGGAAGTCTCCCATCAAAGCGCCCATCCTCGATTGAACGGCCCTCGACTCACCAGCCTTGCTATGATTCTCCAACATCAAGCCGTCGACATCTTCAGCAATGCCCATGCCTTTCCTGGATGCACCGTATTTTTGCAACGCCTTGGTATTCTCCTCGGGCTGTGCAACCCAGCCTAGCTCGCCCTCGTCAAACCTGACGACAACAACGCTTCCGTCCAAGCTAGATGCAAAGAGTGTGCATCCATCAGGCGCCCACGCCAAGTCCGAAATCGATTTGCCAGCCAAATCTTGCACAATGACTACAGGCCTAGAGGTGTTGGTGTTCCAAATGCTCAGCGTCTTGTCCTGGCCGGCAGATGCAATGACCGTCACAAGCTGTCCTCCATTTCCGTTGGCGGCACCGTTCTGACTTGGTTTCACCGTATGAAATAGCCTCGGCGAGAACATGCACACTTCGGTAGGAGCCTCGTGTCCGATCAGGTTGATCTCACTGTCCCATCTGGTTCGCTCAATTATAGCGACAGAGCTGACCGGGCCATTGACGGCATTGGCTGCAGCTATGTGGTTACCGTCTGGGGACCATGAGCAACGTCGGAAGTACGTCGTCAAAGGAGAACTCTTGAATGGGGAGCTAATAGTCGTCTCAAGAACGAAGTTGTTAATCATATCGTGTTGAGTCGCATTGGGCGCAGGAGGGGTGAAACGGAATATCTTGATGGTTCGATCGTCGCTCGCCGTCGCAAAGAACTTGTTGGCCGGGTCGAACGTGATGCCCTTGACATGGCTCTGGTGTGCAGGCAGAGACTTGAGCTTCTCGAACGTGTGCCCTGACCAGACGACGACCTTGGAGTCCAGTCCCACCGAGACTAGCAGGGACGAGTCGTAGGACCAGGCCAAGTCCTGGACGTCATTGTCATGGCCGATCAATCGCTTGTATGTCTTCCAATTCTCAATAGGGGGGGGATCGTTGGTGCCAAAGGTGGCCGTCGGAGGACCCTTGTCCAGGTGGTAAACGCAGATGAGCTTGTCGTCGGCGCCGCTGGCCAGGTACCGCCCGTTGGGGGAGAAGCGCACAGAGTGAATGGTGCCTAGATGATGGCTCATGTGGCACAGCTGTCGAGGCTTCGAGTAGCCGGGCTCTTGCGCATTGTAGGCAGCTTCAGTCGACCAGATGCGCACATGTCCATCGCCGCCTGCGGTAGCAAGGCGCTTCCCATCGGGGGAGACATGGCAGCTGTAGACTTCAAAATCCTTCTGCTCACCGCTATGGCTCAGCCACGAGGGCTTTATAAGGCGCATGTCGAAAGAGATGCTAACATGAGGCGATGGAAATGATGGTGTCGTTGCCAATGGGCAGTCTTCCTGCTGACGCGCAGGCGCGTTTACTTTGCACACTTTTAGCCGTGTCGCATCTTAGCTGTTCCCAGTCATGGCAATGCCATGGGAGAACCAGGTGCTGATTGGTGGGAATGGAACAGGTTTGATCCGGTGCTCCGATGCAGGGGTTGGCAAGACTTGCACGAAGTACTTCGTAACTTGTCCGGAATGACGTCGTCTCTGCATGTAGTAATACTACTACGATTCCTACTTCGTGCTCTTGATGGATATCATGAATAAAGAGATCAATTGAAACTATTATACTCTCACTGAAGGACATCTTGCAGGTTTATTTCCATGTTTTCTTCCAGTCACGGTCTCCGCCGCGCCACTGCTCGTGTGATGGAATGTACTCTCAAAGCCGTCGAAATGTTCGTCATCACTGACCCCTTCACTACAGCTTAGCGGATCCAAGTCCCGATTGTGTTTTAGCAGAGCATCATTCACTTCGGTCCTGGCAAATGTATCCATATGCTTGGTCATGTGGTCATCTGCATCCTTGATCGCTTCGACCAGGCGATTTAGTCCATTCCATCCAACGACATTCTTCGCAGCCTTGTTCCAGGTGCTTGCCGCGGCGCAAACACAGTTCATCTCGAACTCGAGAACTTTGCGGTATAACTGAATCAGATATTCCCTCGTGTGAAATTCCTGGCGGTGGAAGTCTTGCTTGTCTTTCCAGCTGCTTGACAGCAGAAGCTCCGATAGGTGCATGTACCATGGGATGCGACCCAAGACATGCATGGCTCCGCGCCTCATGTCTTCCACCTGCAATATGGGATCCAGTAAGAGCTGCTAGCATGTAAGTACAGATTAACTGCTGCAGCTATTATACGAGGAGCAGGTCTTACCGGCGTGAGAATGCATGTGCCAGACCAGGCGACAGCGGTAGACGGATACACAGCCCATGCTGATTCGATTATGTCCTTCGATGACTTGAGCAGTATGCGAGCCGAACCACCCACTTGAGAGGCCTTTGAAGTGCGAGTTTTGTGCAGTCCAGCGTCGGTGATGGTGGTCAGGATCTCTAATCGCTCTTCGTCGGACTTGGTGCTAAATGACGAGTTCATACCATCGATGACATGGCCATGGGGTAGCTCCTGGGACAAAATGGCCTCGTAGGCCGTGACAAGCCCAGCAGATCCTAGATTATCCCTCAGGGCATTGTAGGCCGCGTTCCAGAGCTCGAGGGAAATCTCAGCGTGAGGGTAGTGACATCTGGAAAAGAAGGGTGATTGTGATTTGTGAATCTGATTGGCATTATGGTGGAGGAGGCGGTCGACAAGCCTTCTAATGCCGTGGACTTCTGAGTTGTGATGCTTTGTCATTTCGGTTAACGGTTCCTCCCTAGTCTAGGAGACTCCAAAAAATATTAGGAAAATGTGATTAGATGCTGAGAGCATAAGTATCTAATAGCAGCAGAGAAATGTATCAGTCATAAAGTTCCGGGTACCCGGTTCAGTGACGTTTGTTGATACGTCAAGGGTCTAAGACGACCAAGGATGCGCACGATGCGATCTACATGTCCATGGGTATTAGGATATTGAACAACACGACGGAATCGTTGTTAGTTGAAGCAAGATTTACAATCACACAATAATCCGTGAATTAAGTGAGATTGTAATAGTTACCAAGTGTTTTATACCATGTGGAAAATGTAACAATTGGCCTTGGCTCTGTATTAGGAGAAGTTCTTCTCAATTCATCATCTGCCTCTAATTATGTCCATTCATGAGAGATCTCGCCGAAGGAGCCGTTGTTTGCGTCATAAGATGAGGCCAAGAAGCTAAGACTGGGCCAGAGCGCGTTGGCCAAGAAAAACGAAGCAACTAATAACCAGTATCATTATTGAAACAAAATGCGGGGGGAATAATAGCACTTTTGCTTTTTGTTGCTTGTTTAATGTTGATCTCGATATATTGCAGCAACTCGGCATGATGACAGGTTATTGCCAATTGGAGACGTCAATGTCAGCGGCTCTCTTCGGTTACTATAATGTAGATACATAGCTATATACATACCAGATCTTCTGAGTTCGAGTATAAGTCGGGTTCTAGGATCGTATCATGTGCAGTGTTGTGTCATCTTGGTCATAATTAGACATCAAGTCTAGCTGGTTGCGAGACCCCGTTCCTGTACACAATATGCGAATCTCCCAAGCCAATATCTATAGCGCATACGGAGTACGGAGTCGATGTACACTGATCCTATAGAATCGCAATTATGGACAGTTGCCTTCAAGTAGACATGCAGACTGGAATTTAAAGTCCATATCAATTGTAGCCAGCACATCACACTACCGCGACCCAAACCTTCCGCATCTCTCTCTTCGCATCGTCAGAAAGATGTCCATTAAAAGGAGATCCATCCGAATATACACAAAAATACTATCCAATTCAATATTTCTCGCACTAAAGTATTAACAAAGGGGCTATTGTCTCCTTCATATTGGGTTCTCGCTTTGTGTTTTGCGGATTCGGCTGCCCGCCAGCTGCCAGCAGAGAGTGATATCGATTTTGCCATCTCCCGTTCATCTCTTGATGCACACAGAAAAACAAACACTGCTGCTGCTCGTGCCTTTCTTCCCTCTTCCACCTCACCATCTCTTCAGGCTTCAAGACAACCTTTGGGCTCAAATCCTTCCACACTCGTCAGCGATCAATCACCCCAAGACAGCTCGTACAGGAATCTCCTTTCAATATGCTCTCTCTCTGCGTGTTTGCGGGTCTGGTAATTGCTGCCATGGCTGCCACTGCTGCCCCTACGGCTCGGAATAGCACTGGCTTCATCTGGAACCCTTCTTCTGAAGACCAGACTACCTGCGATCACTCGAGCTTCGCTCAAGCTTCCGGTAACGAGGCCGCCGACTGGCGTCACTGCGCTGCACTCTCTAGCTCCTGGGCCAGTGAGAATGGCACGTTCCGCATCGATGATGTCTCTGGCGACGATTTCATCCCCATCCTCAACTCGAAGGGATGCATCCTCGGCGTCAAGGCCATGGATCGGGCTCATGGCTCCTACATTATGGGGGACATTGATGTGAAGGACATCCTTAAAGTTGCTCTCCAGTACTTCTCAGAGGGAACCAACCTCGCGGTTGAGGGCGACCTGAACTGCACAGTCGCTGCCGGTGGCCGCGCGGGCTTGCACTGGCAAATCTATGGCCAGGTTTACTCGGCATCCTGAGGGTACGGCTCAAGGCGCGGCCTGCCTCTGCCCACATGGATGCAACGAGTCATAGTTCATCATTCACAGTAAGGAGATGATAGAGGATGAGCTTCTTCAGCATCAAGCTAACGTCAGGACGAGACTAGCCTAACGACCCATATGCGTCTCGGTTGCAAATACATTCAAGGGCGGCATTGGAAAGGGGTTCCAGGACGAGACAAGTTTCACAGATATGGACAGTTTTAAGAGCAAGTCGGCGGCAATCGCCTCCACTCGGATCACATGGCACAGTGGTCTAGTTTTCACGTTTCAACGATAAAGGGTCTGCTTTGCAAGGAACGGTATCATGGTGATGCATATGGAGACACAAAATACCCGGATAGATAAAATTATGGGAATAATAATCACTTCGATTTTTCATATAAGTGGTCCTACAACATCCTTTCGTTTTTTTAATCGTTTTTTTTGTTTTTTTTCATGTCTGTGACGTTAGAAAAGAAGCGCCATCCACCAACAAAGGCGTTGAACGGCAAGCCAGAACACTAGCTTGAATGGTAACTTTGCCGACAGCCTGAATGGCAGCGTAAACGGCTGTTTGGGCAACACCGACTTGAAGTGAGTCCGAATGCGAGCTTGAATGGAGGCTTGAATGGAAGCTTGAATGGAAGCTTGAACGGTAGCTTGAACAGAAGCCTGAATGGAAGCTTGAAAGGGAGCTTGAAAGGCACCTTAGACGCTTCTTATACGCTACAGATTATGGAGCACAGCTAAATGAATCGCCTGAATGGCTGCTTGAAAGGCTGCTCGAGCGGCAACTGGATAGATCGCCTGAATGGCAGCCTTGAAAGGGAGCTTAAACGGCTGCTTGGAATCGAATGGTCTTGAGTTAAATCAGCTCTACTAGTCGCCGATTCCATTCATTAAGCTCAGGTCGCCCTCTTGGCCTCCCACCATAACACGTAAGATCATGCAACTCTTCAGCCAACCTCCCCAAGCCAGTCTGATAAAAGCTGCTAAGTGTCGCCTCGAACCGCCTCATCCGTGCGACAATCTCGCTCAAGGCTTGTTATGAAATTGAGCTTTCACTTTGCGGCTTTGACGCTAATGTGCGACTTTTGTCAGTCTTTCGACAACGCTGTCCACCCACAACATGTGAAGGGTGCCTCCTCAATGCCCAAGAGCACCTTCAAAGACAGGCGTCCACGGTTTCAGACTATGAATCGGAGCGTTGACATAGTATTATTAGACAGATTAATAAACACAATGGATGCCACAGCCTTTTGTTCGCGCTTAAAATGTCAATGCGCTGCGCTATCGACAATCTGACCAAGGCAAGGTTGGCTCGAAAATCATGTTGCTTATAACTTTGTCATCTGCCGAACTACACACTACACACTACACCGCTGAGCTTGAGCTTGAGCTTGGGCTTGGGCTTGGGCTTGTTTGATCCTTCAAGCTCTGCAGCTTTTTTTCGTTTTTCAGGCCCCGGATGGTCTTTTATTCATGGAATATGCTATTTTCATTCTTCCCCTAGACTCTTTTAATTCTTCTCCGGGACAGCCCTACCTGCTTGGTTGTGATTGCCATCCAATCCCGCATCAACCTCCAAATCCCGTTCCGTGTTTTCGATCTTGCTGCTGGACTCGGTATCGAAACTCCAGCGGCCTTGTTCCAAATACTAATACTCCATGGGTCAAATGACAAGCAGTCCTGGAACAATACAGTTCGGACTCGCTGGCGCTGAACCGCCATGGTTGCCACACCTGTCACTTTGGCTCAGCGAGCTACCATCTTTCTCGAGCGCCCCAGCAAGCGGCAAAGACGAGAGATTATGAAGGAGAGAGAAATGCGCATAGAGGAAGACGCATCTAAGCGTCGCGCCAGGGACTATCTAGATCTCTTCCTGGAGAACTCCGAATGGAGAGATCGACGGCATCACATCACCATCCTGCGAGATGCCGTCCCAACCATGGAAGAGCTCGAATCATTCGGCGAGTTGAATCAAAAGGAGGGCACGCAGGCTTGTCGCCGCCTTTTCAGAGCCGTTGTCGTGTGGGACGAACTCGGATTCTCCCTCTGGCAGAGGCTGAAAGCTGCATCGGAGAGCAAACGGAGGGAGCCTGAGATGGCCGAGATGGCCGAGTTTCTGGTCAAAGCAACCAGTTTACCGGCATCTGGAACGTCCACTCGCCGCGGATCAGCAGACTCCACCCCCTCAAGGAAGACACCATGGTCGATACGATCATTCTCGTTATCGAGCGAAAACGTGAAGGCTTTCAGGCGGAAGCGGTCGAGCAGAACTCCATCACCAGACCAGCGAAGTCCTGCGGAACATGTCGATTGCAAGCCATGCCAGTCCTGTGAGGCAGGTCATCCAGGGATACGGCGAAGAACAGGCTCAATTCCGTGGTTTTAACGCTTGAGGAAATGCCAGCTCGATGGCTGGTCACGAAGCGGCATTCCGAAAGTCATCTCGAGGGAATAGCTATTCACCGTCAGATGGCATTGCGTATGTTTGCAGGGGGGTCTGTAATCGCTTATTGGGGTATATACAGTCCTCAAAGGTCTCATTTCAGCGAGCGACTAGATACGTCGCGGCGTTTGGGCTTGTTTTCGACGGAAGGGATCGCCATTATTAGCGGATATCTAGCCTGGTTCATGGTGCTTAGCCAGGAGTTTGGAGGATCATTCACAGCGTGATTATTGACTAGCGGTGACTTGATCCGGATATTGGTGTCGGGAATACGTCTTGTGACGTTTGGCGTGGAAGATGGAGGCAATAAGTTGGTGCGCACTCGATTATTGGACATGATACCAAAAGCGCTGTTGATACCAAAGGATCTTAATTCAATTGCTCACTCCAAGTCGGGGGTGGTGGTTCGGTGCCTTATTTAATATACTTTACAGACATGTAAGATACGACAGTACGGAGTAAGTCTGTCAAATATAATTAATTTCTCTAAAAATTTACACCATTATCTTTAATTAATAAACAATACATCTGACAATCCATCATTCTCATTTATTTCATCAAAGTTTGACAATCATCCGAATTTCAATCTCAGGCAATTCAGACAATCAGGGTAGGCCGTCTGTCTGCCTTAGGTAAGCAGAAAGAAGCCGAAGTGGTCTGTGCGCAGGCGCTTTCACTGCTGGCAGGCAGGCGCGGACCAAGATTTGTTGTTTCAAGGCTGCAGGCGCGCGAGCTCCAGCGTTTGTCTTTCTTTCAAGGTCCGCTTTGGTACAGCATCACATTCTCCTTCGAACCTCATCATTCACTTCTCCTCGAGGTTCTCGCTGTCGGTGCCACCGATCATTTACGAAACCGCGAGCTTCGGCGCATATTTTCCTTTTCGAATTGCGCAGCGTTACGGCGTAATCGACCTTCGAGTGATGACGAGACGAGCTCTCTCCTTGTCGACCTAAGCACAACGATGGCGGCTGCAGAAGTCGACATCGGCTACCTCGCAGGCCACCTCGGCCTCGATCAGCCTGTGCTGACCTCCCTGAAAACACAGCCGACGGTCGACCTCGTTTCGGCTCTGCTGCAGGCGGTGGCGGTAAAGGCCCATGACTTCGAGACGCTCTACGCGGAGAAGCTGCAAACCGATATTGAGCTTGAGAACGCGGTGAGAAGCTCCGAGTCTCGATTGCAGACGTCCAAGGCGACTGCAGACAAGGCTCTGAAGGATTTGGAGGAGACTAGACAGCGTTTGAAGGAGGAGGGTACGTGCTTGTATGCTATTCGATGTGTGCTCGTCTGACCTTCTTTGCGTCCCACAGAAACGAAACGACAGTCGGTGGAGAATGATCTCCAAACCCTGAAAGCAAAATACTCTGATCACGATGCCGAAGTCAAGGCTCTCAACGACAAGATCGAAACGCTTCAGTCGTCCAATCGCACAAACTTGAGTATCATCGAGTCGAACAACAAGCGCGATCAGACATTGACCGAGGAACTTACCAAGCAACACCAAAGGAATGTCGAACTTTCCCGTGAGGTGACCGCCCTTCAGCAGTCTGAACAAAATGCAAAGGGACAATTGAACAGCGCCAAATATCGCCAAGAGGCTCTTCAGCAACAGCTCGATCTCGCTCGCCAAAATGCCGAATGGCTCGAGAACGAACTAAAGACCAAGAGCGACGAGGCCCTCAAATACCGAAAGGAAAAGGGCGCTAGAATCGCCGAACTGCAACGCCAAAATGAGGACGCCAAGTCCCAGGTCAGTGCCCTTAAGCGGTCGGAGCAACAGCTACGCGAACGACTCGAAACGATGCAAGCAAAGGCCGATGATGCACTTGTCAAATTGCAGAAACAGGAGGGTTCTTTTGCCTCCACCGTGGAGAGCTATAAGCAAGAACTCGAAGACCAACGGCGTCTTGTGGAGATGTCGGAGCAGCTCAGCAAGAAACACCAAGACCGTGTCCGAGAACTTGAGGGTGAGAAGGAGCGCCTCAAGGACAATTACGAGAACGAACTTCGTCGTGTCCGTCTGGAACTTGAGTCGGAGCGCCGGGTCACCACTGAAATGGAGGAGCGAATCCGCCAGTTGGAGAATGAGCTTGACGATGTTCAAGTACGTCTGGACCATGGCCCTCCCGCTGCATCGACGCCACAGACGCCTCGACCCAATGGATCTATATTTGGTCGAGCAGCATCACCCTTTGGAACACCCGGTTCGATACGCAGCAAGTCAGCCATTACGGCCACGCAAGCGATAGAACAGCTTTATCAAGTCAAGGGACAACTTGCCAGTGAGCGACGGAGAAACCAGCAGCTCGGTGAAGAATTGGACAGTATGATAGCTGCTCTTGAGGCCAAGACACCCGAGATCCAGGAACTCCAGTCTGAGGCCGAGACTCTCCGTAGGGAGATTGCACACATGTCGGAACTCTCGCAGCAAAGCTTCGAAGAACGGGATGCTGCAAGGAAGGTGGCACGAAAAGCAGAGAGCACCCTTGCCACAGCCCAATCTGAGACCAAAATTTTGCGAACACAATTGCGCGATTTGGGCACCCAAATTCAAATGCTTGTATTCAACATTTATGCCATTGAAAGGGGCATGGATCAACTGACCGAGGAGGAGAAATTCCGCCTGCAGCAACTCGAAAAAGGTGAAGTCACCGAGGAGGCACTGTCCGACCTCTCTGACACCCATCAATTCATTACACAGAAGCTGGTGGTTTTCAAGGATACCAAGTCCCTCCAGGCCAAGAACGAGGATCTCTTGCGCATCACCCGGGAGCTTGCTGAGCAAATGGAGAGCGAGGAAGCTTTGGCTGCAAAGCACCAGGCCAAGCAGGACCATGATATGGTAGAAAGGCTACAACAGGATCTGACTCACATGACAGAAGAGATCAAATCTGCCAAGCTCACGATGGAAAGTTACAAAATGGAGCGTGATATGTTCCGGCGACTACTTCAACAACGTGGTCCCGGTGACGATGCCTCTCTCATGCGTCATTCTCTTGATGGTCGTGTGCCACTCGTCAGCATTGAATCTGGAGAGCAAACAGAGACGCTCACCGAGGCTCTACGCAAACTGCAATCGGAGTATGACGGTTTCCGGGATGCTCAAGATGGTGCGCGGAAGGATTTCAGAGATCAGATTGATCATCTGACTGCGGAAAAGAACTCTCTCCAGACAACAAATATCAAGTTACAGGGTGAAGCTAAGCTCGAGTTTGAAAGACGTGAGATGTTGCAAGGCAATTACGTCGCTCTTCAGACGGAGAACAGTGAGCTTCAAAAGCGCAACCAAGTTCTATCCGAGACAACTGCGAAGCAAGATATAAGGACTCAGCAAGTTGCTGAGGAACTTATCGAGGCTAAAGGACTTCTCGACAGCATGCGAAACGAGACGGCTAATCTTAAGGCGGAAAAGAAGCTCTGGAAGGACATTCAGGAGCGCATGAGCAAGGACAACGACTCTCTTATTGAGGAGAAGAACAGACTCGCCAACCTCCTCACATCTCAGCAATTCCTGGAGAATGAACGGAACATCACCGAGTCAGAAGCTCGTCGCAAGGCTCAATCCAAGATTGAAAGCCTGGAACTTGAGTTGAGCACCGCGCAGAAGAAGTTGTCTCAGGCAGTGGAAGAGAGCCGGAATCTACAGCAGAGGAAGGAGTTCGAGGCGAAGGAATCTCAAAAGCGTATTGATGATTTGATGGCTAGCCTGAGTCAAATCCGCGAGGAACACGTCGGCACCAAGACGAGCAAAGATCATCTCCAAGCTCGTGTCGACGAGTTGACAGTTGAGCTTCGGAATGCCGAAGAGCGTGTAGGCCGATTGCAGCCACGTCCCACCCCACGCCCCGGCCTGACGGCGGATAACAACCGCCAGCAGGAACTCGAAGCTGAGATCCAGGACCTCAATAATGACATTTCTGACCTGAAGCGAGATCTCGACCTCGCACACACTCAGCTTGACAATGCAAAGGCCCAGGCCGAGCAGTACAAAGAGCTGAGCCAGAGCAACGAAGAGGCACTCGAGGACCTGCGCGTATCACAGGACCAGTACCGCCAAGAGATTGAGACCCTCATTCAAGAGAAGGACACCAAGATCAAGGAGCTGGGCCAGCAAATCGAGGACGTGTCTACCGAGCTATCTCGATCCAATTCTGAGCTGTCCGCTTTGCGAGATGCTCAGGGAGAGGTCGCGCGAAAGTACGAAGACGAGAAGGCCATACTAGACGAGGAGGTCAAGCGACTCAAGGAGGAGAGTAGCAGGCACGTGGAGGCTGCCCGATATCACCAACAAGACCTTCGCGCTCAGGCCGAAATCGCCTCGAAGGCACAGCAAGACTATGAAAAGGAACTGGTTAAGCATGCCGAAGCTGCTAAACTGGTCCAGCAGTTGCGTACCGAGTTCAACGAGCTCAAGAGCGAATCTGCATCACTGCAAGCCGAGGCAGAATCAGCCAAGGTAACCTTGGCTCATAGTGAAAGCTCTTGGGAAGAACGAAAGCAACACTTGGAACAGGAGATGGATGAGCTCAAGCAGAGGCGTGAGGACGCTAATGCCCAGAACAAGTTGCTCCATCAACAACTGGAAAGTCTCACTACCCAGATCTCGACAATGCAGCAGAATCGCGGCGATGACGCTGACCGGGATGAAGCCATGTCTCCCATTGGCGTCAGCGATGCTATTGAGGGAATGCGAGAGTTGAATGGCTATCTCCGTCGCGAAAAGGAGATTCTCGAGGTCCAGTACGACATGAAGACGCAGGAAGCCAAACGATTACAGCAGCAGGTTGAGTACATACAATCGCAACTGGATGAGACACGCCTGAAGCTCGACCAAGAGCGTCTGACCTCTCAAAACGGCAGCACTGCTATGGCGCACAAAGACCTGTTGGAGAAGCTGAATGAGCTCAACCTGTATCGTGAGAGCAGCATGGCGCTTCGGAGTGAGAACAGTCAACTGAAGGACCAGATCTCTGAGAAGAACAAGAAGATTGAGGAGATGACCGAAAAGATACAGCCTCTTGAGTCAGAGATCGACAACCTCAACACACAAAAGACGTTCTTGGAAGAGGAGATTAAGCAAATCCAAGAGGATCGTGATCGCTGGCAGAAGCGGACTGAGGGCATCTTGACCAAGTATGGCCGCGTTGATCCGGCAGAAATGGAGCAGCTGAAGCAGACGATCACCGACCTGGAGACGGAGCGCAATGCCCTCAAGGATGGCGAACAGCCACTTAGGGAGAAGGTTACCGAGCTCGAGTCCACACTTGAAACCGAACGCTCTAACTGGGCCAACACTCGCGCGAAGCTTACGGAACAGTTCAAAGACCGATCACGAAAGCTCACCGGTGAGAGAAACGAGATGACTCAACGTGCCAACAACCTGCAGGAGCAGCTGGATAAGGCCAACGGTGATCTGACAGGAGTCCAGAAGCAGGCCGAACAATCCAGCCAAGAGAAGTTGGAGCTGCAGAAGCAGATCCAGAACTTCCAGCACCAAGTGGAGGAGCTCCGTCGACAAGCACAACTCGCTCAACAGCCTCAGGCAACCGCAGCCGCGCCTACAATCCAACAAGCCGAGGCGTCTCCGTCTTCAGAAGTGGTTACTGTGTTGGAACAGCATCTCGCTGATGCTCGTAAAGAACTGGAGGCTGTACATGCCCAGAAACTAGGAGCCGAGCAGCAACTGGAGAGACTTCGTAGTGAACTACAGGTGGCTATTTCAGAGCGTGACGGAGCGCTGGAGAAGCTTCAGGACGCTGCGACAACTGCTCCCACAGATGCACAACCAGTTGCGACTGGTGAAAGCTCTGAAGCCGTGGCTACGAATGCTGGTCTCTCAGATGCGGAGAAGAAGGCACTAGAGGAGAAGATTGCTGCTGCAGAGGCAAAGGCAACCGAGTTCGAACAAAAGGCCAATGAAGTGGAGGCCAAGATTCAACAGACAATCAAGGAGCGATCGGATAGGATGAGGGATACACTGAACAACAAGCTCAAGGAGAGCCGCTCCAAACTTGAGGAGGAATACAAGAGGAAGGATGAAGACCTCAAGCTTCGGTTCGAACAAGAGAAGTTGATTTGGCAAGCAGAAAACCCCCCTGCCAAATCAGCTCCGGCAAAGGACACCCCTACAGAGCAACCGCCAAGCACACCAGCCAAGGTTGAGGGACAAGCAGCACCGAACACTCCGGTTGCAGCAACCCCTGCTGATCTTTCTCAATTAGACGACGCTTCCGTCCGCCAGTTCTTGGCTTCGAATGCAACAGTCAAGAGCATCATTGCTGCAAACATTAGGAAGAAACTTGAGACTGAGAGTGTTAGAATCAAGTCGGAGTATGAAGGCAAGATAACTGCAGCGCGAGAGCAAGCTCAGCTTATGGAGTCTAAGAAGTCTACCCTGCGCATAAACATGGCGGAGAACAAGCTGAGGAGTGCGACGGCAAAGCTGGGTGTCGTTGAGTCGGCAGCAACAGAGACGCCTCAGAGGCCGGTAGTGGAAGTCTGGGAGGTGGCCAAGTCAGCGCAAGCTCCACCACCAACGCCATCAACGGCAGCGACAGGGGCTGCAGCACAGGCAGCGTCGGCAGTCAAGGCTACACCCGTAAGACAGCCATCCATTCCCACTTTGCCATCTACTCCTTCAATCCCATTTGCGGGAACGCCCGCGGCCAACAGCGCAAGGCCGACACCAGCGCAAGTTCCTGCTCAGGACAAAGCAGCGGAGACGGCACCTCCAGCTGCAGCATCGGCCGGTGGTGTTCCTACGACTAAGACTGCCAATCCATTTGCAGTGCCAGCGAGTGCGGGCAACTCTGATGCCCCGAACCCTTTTGCTCCCAAGCCCGAGGCCGCTAGTGCGCCAACGGGACAAGTCAGCCAACCTCAACAACCCCAGCCACAAGCTCAGCAGCAGACTCAGCAGCAGCAACAGCAGCAACAGGCCCAGCAGCAGCAACAGGCCCAGCAACACCAGCAAGGACAGATGGGGGTTCGCTCAGGAATCCCGATGCCTCGTGGCGGAGGTCGTGGAAGGGGGGCATATGTCCCTCCTGGACATCGATCCGCTAACGGTAACCAAGAGGGCGGCGCAAGTCACGCAGGCCGTGGCGGGCGAGGAGGTGCTCGAGGAGGACGAGGGGGCATGAATCCAGGGGCGTCTGACTTCCAGCCTGGAACGAAACGACCAAGAGGTGATTCCGAGATTGGGGCTGGGGCAAAGAGAGCAAGAGGAGCGCATTGAGCAAGGGATATCGGGAAAGGAAAGGACGGATCCTCAGAAGCATAACATTTGCAATGTATAATGAAGGGAGAGGGGTCTGTATTCGAATCTAATTATGCGACGAGGAGGTGGGAAGACATTTAAAATGGCTATGGGAGATGTTTGGAGGGGATTATTGCTGTACTTTTAGCATGGCACACACATTATAGTCAAGGATTTTTCTTTTTTCCCTTTTAATATTGGAAATGGCATATCTATTCCATTCCACTATTCCATGATATCTGTTTATATCTCTTTTGGTAGTTGTCTGCAAGTCATGCCGCACGTCTATCTATGTATTAGTGTGTATGGTCGGCGGATCGGCATCTGATAACGCCGGTGGAGCAAATCGGAGAAAAAAAAGTTCGAGTCCGACATCTCGCAACTTTTCCATCGTCATACCATAACTCACTTACAAATCCAGACGGACACACCACAGAAGCACTGTAAAGCAAAAAGGACCAGGCGCTGCAGAGCCTATAATAACAGTCGATTTCAATGGTTCCTCCTTCAAAGAAGCGCAAGCTTCAAGCCACAGCCGGATCGGGATCGGCTCCGTCGAAGCGCAACAAGAATTCCTCGACAAAGCCCTCAAAAAACCCGAAGACCAATAACCAGGCCAAGATTGCGCGCCGTGCGGTAGACGCTACCTCGCTTGCTTGGAAATCTGTCGGAGAGGATTTTGGAGGGCTTGAGGTCATTGAGGGTGTAGATGTGGTGAGGAATGGGGGAACAGTGCAGTTTCTAGTAGCAGAGCAGCAGCAGCAGCAGCAGAACGACGACGACAACGATACACGATCCGAGAACCAAGATCAAGAAGAAGAAGAAGAAGAAGAAGGAGAAGGAAATTCCGGGGACGAGTCTTTTGAAGGCTTTGGCGACGAGGCTGTGGAGGGCGAGGATGTCGATTCCGGCGAAGCTGGCTGTAATGAAGATGGCGTGGCGAGCAAGAAGCGCGAAGAGAAAGCTACAGGCAAAAGCAAAAAGCAAGACAAATCGGAGAAAAAAGCAGACGGGAAGAAGCAGCTCAAGGCCCGGAACGACAAGTTGGCGACGGCCGACGAAGAGCTACAAAAGCCCTCTTCACAGCAACCGCAAGGCAACTCCTTCGACGCGCTCTTGGCCGTGGACGGCTCCGAAGACGAAGAAACAGACATGGCGGCTTGGTTGGAGCTGAAACTGTCGCCGTCCATCATGTCAGCGATTGCGAAGCTTGGATTCTCGAAGCCGACGACGATTCAGAAGAAGACCATTCCCGAGATTATCACGGGAGAGGACGTGATCGGCAAGGCGCAAACGGGATCTGGAAAGACGCTGGCATTTGGCATTCCCATTGTGGAGAAGTGGCTGGAGCGGTATGACGGCAAAGAGAATGCTGAGCGCAAGGGCCCTATGGCTGTGGTCCTCAGCCCGACGAGAGAACTGGCGAAGCAATTGGCCGACCATCTCAAGGCTCTGTGTGATGGGCTGCCCACGGCGCCCTACGTCTGCACTGTCACGGGTGGTCTTAGCATCCACAAACAGCAGCGACAGTTGGAGAAGGCCGATATTGTCATCGGCACTCCAGGACGGCTCTGGGAAGTGCTCGACGGCGACATGAAGCTACAGGATTCCTTTACTCGGATTAACTTCTTGGTTGTCGATGAGGCCGATCGACTCTTCAAAGCTGGGCAATTCAAAGAGGCTGAGGACATTATCGGCGCACTGGACCGGCGTGATCCAGAGGCTGATGAAGATGAGGATGATGACTTGCCCCCCCGGCAAACACTCGTCTTCTCCGCCACGTTTGACAAGAACTTGCAATCCAAGCTGGCTAGTCGAGGAAAGGGATCCAAGGCAGCAGCAGGGAGTGACGCGGAGAAGATGGAGTACCTTATGAAGTGCCTCAAGTTCCGTCAGCAGCCCAAGTTCATTGATGTCAATCCAGTAACCCAGATGGCTGACGGCCTGCGTGAGGGATTGATTGAGTGTGGTGCTATGGAAAAGGTAAGCAGTTATCGGCCAGTCAGCCAGTGATGAACCCCCTTTAACACATTCTTATTAGGATCTCTATCTCTACACTGTTCTCGTCCTCAACCCGGGTCGTCGCACCCTTGTTTTCACCAACTCCATCTCCGCCGTCCGCCGTCTCACCCCCCTTCTTCAGAACCTCGGCCTTTCATTAGTTCTCCCCCTGCATTCCCAGATGGCTCAGAAGGCTCGTCTCCGATCCATCGAGCGATTCGCCGCTGCGCGCAACTCCATCCTCGTCGCAACCGATGTGGCCGCCCGTGGACTCGATATCAAAGAGGTCGATCAGGTCTTGCACTACCACGTACCTCGCGCTGCAGATACTTACATCCACCGCTCTGGTCGAACAGCCCGTGGCGACCGCTCAGGCGTCAGTGTCCTTCTGTGCTCCCCAGACGAAGTGCTCCCCACGCGTCGCCTTGCTGGCAAGGTCCACGCCGAGCGCGGCGGTAAGCGTGAGCACTTCATCGAGACGCTATCCATCGACCGCAAAATCGCCTCCCGTCTTAAACCCCGCGTTGACCTGGCCAAGAAACTCGCCGATGCCGTGCTGGCCAAGGAGAAAGGCCACAGTGAGGACACATGGCTGCGCAACGCCGCCGAGGAACTAGGCGTAGACTACGACGCGGAAGAGTTTGAGGCCAGTGAGCCAGGGAACTGGGGTGGCCGGGGAGGCGGGCGCAAGAAGAAGGAAAAGGAAGCCCGGCAGTTGAGCAAGGCCGAGATGGGAGTGCTGCGCGCACAGCTTCGTGAGGAGCTGAGTAAGAGGGTGAATCTGGGTGTGAGCGAGCGGTATATCACAGGTGGCAGGGTAGATGTTGGAGCTTTATTGAGGGATAGGGAGAAAGATTCGGCTGGAGGACTATTTCTTGGGGGAGATGGACTCCTGGGTATGAACCTGTAAATAATAAAAACATACATATCAAAAGAGAGTAAGGAAAAGAGATGACAGTGGTTAGATATGCTGCTATCTATTATATACAGCTGACCGTGATGAAATCGTTAACCGCAAGCTATCATGTTCCTGACTTGTGGATTTCACCACAAAGGAGTGTTTCCTCGATGCTTCTCATTTTTATCCGTTTGCCTATAACTCCAAGACAGGCATTTCAGATATTCGTTTTTCTCCGGCGAACCTCCATCGTCTGCTTCAGAGGAGGCAAAATGCTACCACCTAACCACTTCTTCTCGGGTCGCTTGCCAACTAATCTGACGTCGTAGTTGAGGAGCAGGTTGACTAGGAAGAGCTTCAGTTCATATGAGACGAAGAACCGCCCGGGGCTATTAGTCCTGTTAGCACAAATACCAATGGTGCAGCGATAAGGTAGAGATAACAGGAGTGGTGTTCGAATAGAGGCATCGGTTCAATACTTACCAAGCATGCCGTCCATGGCCAAAGGCAAGATGACGAGGACTCGTCGTCACCATACCAAGACCCCTTATACGCGTGCCCTCATCGGGATTGCTCTGCTTCTCCTCATCCGACAATGCGTCCCAGGCTTCTCTGACCCGAGAGTATCTCAGCGCGTCATACTCATCAGGATTCTCATACAACTCCTCGTCGTGATGCGTTCCTTGCAGATTGACAGTCATGAAGCTGCCCTTGGGCAGGGTCCAGCCCAACTCCGGGTTGTGCAAGCCATTCTCGGCAATGACCATGCGCTCGATGAGAGTGGTGGCAAAGTTGCTGAAGCGTTGAGACTCGCGGATGGAAGAATCGATGCGGGTGAGATTCGCCAACGCAGCCTTGGACCAAGGGCCTGATGTGGGCTTGTGAGCGTGGATCTCTTGACGAAGGGTATCTAGAATGCCGGTTTCGGGGTCTGTGGATAACAGGTCAATCATCCACAGCAGGCCAGTCAGGACAGTTGTGTGGATGGCAGCAAACTGGATAGGTAGGATGCGCTTGGAGAGAATGACTGGGTCTAGCTCGAAGGTGTTTCTTTCAGCTATCGCAGCTCGGATCACCCAGGTGATGAAGTCCTCAGGTGGGACATAGTCCTTGAATTCAGAATCTCCAGAGGCCTTTTTCGTCATGGAGTCGAGCCGTTCTTTGATCATTGGTAGGATCTGAGAACTGGCAGAGCGCCAGTGAAGGTAGTTAGGGATGGTAAAAAGCCTCGCAAAAATAGGGTGAAGGACTTTGGGGATCAACTCGAGCAGGAAGTTGTTGCGTATAACATCCTCTGTGAAACCAACCATGCCATTGATGAATTTCTTGTCGCGGCAAAACTTGGGCCCAACCAGCATCCTGTTGGTGACATGGGGCACAATCTCCAGCCACATGTCCCATATGTTGACCGATTTCCAGTTCTCTGTGTCATCCCCAAGACATTGGTCTACACTATGACCCATCTCGTCTTCGATATCCGCGAGGATAGTTGAGACGTGGCGCGGCAAAGCCTTGTGCATAACGCGATGAGGAAACCCATCATAGGCCAGGCGCCGGCCGAGGAAGTTGTATTCGGAGTACAGGATTGCGTTGTGAGCGTGAAGGGTGGAGACGACATTATCGGGCTGGTCCATCAACCAGGGGATCTGAGATCGAGGCATAACAACGTCTGGCGGTCGGGACAGCGGTGTTGGTGCAATGAAGGGCAGGTCCTTTTTGCCATACTGAGAGAAGATGTCAGTAACTCGGCAGACAGTGACGGCAAATGCCAATACTCACTTTAGTGTAGCCATCGGAAATCCAGTGATAGGACCGAGGAATGTAGAGAAAGCTATCCAACAGCATATTCCAGGCCCCTCGGCCTTTACCTACCATTGGAATCTGCTCAGGATATCGGGGGTAACTGAAGAAATCGATGACAAAGGAGGCAGCGAAGAAAAAGATGCCAAACCCCCATATTTGCGTTGAGGTCAAAGACCCTAGCAGCTCGGGGAGAGCCATGTTGTGGCAGCGATATCCTCACGATCTGCTTTTCGTACGTCAACTTAGTTGCCAGCTGCTATTGTGGCTGAGATGGCACAGGCGGGCCGCTCAAGTGAACGAGTCGAGAGCAAGAGATGGCGTGGATTGCGATACTATTCTCGAGGACAGACATTCCGCCAGAAGAAGGGAGGGGTTCCCATGAAATACCACATAGAGTAGTACTCCGTCCTTCGTACATACGTACATCGTACACACGCACAGGTTCGGAGTACATCCCACACCTATTATCAGCAGGTATGACGAAACAGGTGCATAGCCTGGTCTCAGCTAGCAGAGCAATCTCGATCTGGGCCTCGGTTAGCATCAAGTACTACCACATCGTCGGAACAAATTTGGACATCACGCACTGCTCAACCTGAAAATCAGGATCGAGGAAGTTATAGATAGATTCTCCCAAACCCGAGGATTTCGTTTTGATTTGGGACATTTTTAGTTGTACTTCATTCTCATAGTGATGAGATCGTATAGGCGCAATACTACTCCGTAGTAGTAATAGTAGTACTCCGTACTAGTACTCCTAATAGCCCCGTGATGATTGGAGAAGAATCCTTGCACGTTGACTTCGGCAATGCGGAAAAGTCGATCCGACGGAGCAAGTGAAGACGCCGAGATCCACCTCCTCGTATTGTCGTATCTCTCCATGGAACATGATTCGATATGAGATGTCTCAGATCTCATATACCTCAGACACCGGATGAATATATTGACCGTGTTATCTCTCCCTTCTCAAAATAATCACAATTCCTGCTCCATGGTCCCGTGGTTACAGTCCGTCGAGATGAGTTCAATGGGATTCCACGCCAGGCCTTGAGCATTTTGAAGCATCCGCTCATAGGCCTCATGACGCGCCAGCGAATGGCGCATCGACAGGACTGAGGTGAAGGAACTGTTGGTTTGTTGAGAGTCACCCGCATCTTCCACGTCACTGTCATCTATAAACTCGTCGAAGGCGCGTTTTTGTGCGGCTACCATTGTACCGTCAGACTCTTGGATCGGGGCAGACTTGAGTCTGGCACCTTCTGTCACTCCTAATGTGCAATATATGCCAAGATGTCTGGACTCCGTATCTGGTAACACGCCATGTGGCTTTTGATGGGTGATCGCATCGTCTAAAGTGGAGTTTGGAAGTCTCGATCGCGATGGGCTCGTTGCTGCCACATCCGCCACAGGTGAGGCCAATCTGGAGACACAACTCTCTGCAGCTTGAGAGTCTTCGCTTTGGCGGGGTTCCTTGGCTTTTTGCTTTGCGAGTGCTTCCATTATAACATCATGTGCGAATGTTTTACCTGAGCAGTATTTTCCGAAAAGCGACCGGATGGTGATACCTGCCAAGGACATGTTAGTTTTCGCGGAGCCCATACCAAACTCCAGTCGTGAGGCGAACCCACCAGCCTTTAGCCAATACTCCGGGCTAACTGTGCACGGCCAAATATCCCTTGGCTTGAAGGTATCGACTAGATGGCAAAGCTCGGGATACGGGGAGTGTCGCGAATACGGAAATTGAATGACATTCGGTAGCTCTGTTTCAGTAGGCTCACGAGATGCTGAGGACTTCTTCGCGATCGAGAGGATCATCTTCTCAATATATGCTGCGTGAGTTTCCTCAAAGGCGGATATGCCGACGTTCAGTGGGAGGTTACGACGGCTAGTAACCGCATCCGTAAGAAGCTTCACGCATTCATTGCGTATCTCTTCCGTTACGTTGGGGAGAGTGTATAGCCTACCCGGCGAGTTAGCGCGGCAAACCTGTGAAGCAAAGGGGCGTAGCCGACATCTTCAGCAGGACATTGAGATCATCTTGAGTTAGGATACCCAACTCTACATCTCGTTCCAAATCCTCACCACCGCCTCTCATTCCGGCTTCATAGATAGATTCGCCGCTTGGAAGACGTGCAGCAAGAGGTTGGATTCTGACAACAGACGGGCGCTGGGCGATGGTACACATATTGCCGCTCTCACAACTATGCAGTCGGACGTTTTGATCGGAAGTCAGACAGCCAGGTTGGAATGAATTCCCACACATATAGCCGGTGAGGGCGGCTGCCGTCGTTGTTAAATGCACATCAGCGCTGAATCGATTCTCTGACGACCGCACTCTCAGGGAGTTGTAGATCCGAAGCTTGTAGTCATCGACGTGAATCTTGGATGGTTAGATATATTTTTCTTGGATGCCTCCCGCATCTCAAACGACTTACTGGGGATTGCAATGCCTTGGACAAAGCAAGCCAAACCTCCTCATATCCATATGTCCAAGACTGGATATAGAAAACAGTGTCTTTCGGGTATTGAGAAACCTGACGAAGCAACTCTGTGATGCCTTCAGCTTTCGTCTGAAACGGGACGTTCTCGATGAACGAGGTGTCTAGGTATATCTTGTCTAGTGTCTTGATGCCGCAGGTATACTCAATGAGGGTTGGGTTTCGCGAGATAGCATTGACGAACCAAGGTTCACATCGCACGTCTCCGGTGTAAAGGATCGCTTTACCGTCTCCTTCAATCACTGCATAAGAGTGAGCGTCTGTGAAACAGTCGCCCAGTGGGCAGAATGAGAGAAGAGAGACCCACAGAAAATAACAGCCCCAGGACAATGATTTGCATCAAACAAAGTTACTTGAATGCATTGCCCAGGCTGAAGCTCAAGGATCGTCGGAGCCTCAAGCGGCAAAGGCTTCTGTTCCCTGCTTTAGTCGATCGGCGCCCTTGGCCATCTCAAGTCATGGATACGCACCACCACTTTGCTAAGATGTCTGTAAGTTTGCTGCCTGGCTTTGAGAACGCCCTTTGCATAATTGATACGACATGGATATCTCTCCAAACGGAGTAAGATTTCCCTTGTTGCTGCAGAGCAGTAGATACTATATACATACTTGAGTCAACACAGCACATGGATAGGAAGCATTCTGCAGAGAAGCTTACAAGGGAGATCGAAAGGATTCAAGACCAGCGAGATGATCGCTATGGACATGACTGAGAAAGCAGGCAAGCGGTGGTTTCGCATCGGCATGGTGTCGGAAGAAGTCGACTGGTTCCAGATTAACGACTGACTTGTAAGTGCTGGAATTATGAAGGACTTGCTTCTAATGTCAGGAAACTCGGAGACGAGGCCATTGAACGTCGACATAATTATCCCATCGAGCGCGAAAAAAGCCAAAGGGCTTCTTCACTTACTGTATAGGCTGTGAGAATAATTGAAGAATCGAAGAGTGAGATTCTTGTAGAGGTCCAGGCAACAGCGAGGCGGCTGGAGTATATGCGTGTTTCGCACTGTACTCATTAGCGGTTGCATCTATGGGCAAGGTCGCTGAGGACGGGCCTGTTGGGTGTTTAAATACAGTGCATCCGAACACTGTTCTCTCCATATATGAAATTACTAAGCAAATTGGCAGAGTACATACTTCACCAGGATGAAAAGGGGGGCTGCTTTTTCCAAGCAAAGCCTCTCCATTCTCATTTATTTGCTTCAACGTCTTGAAGATGCCTCGCGGTGGAAAGTCGTCGTCTATCTGAATTTTCCCTATCAATGCTATGCCATATTCGCAAGTGCAGACGAACTGATGTTGCCGCTGTCAGTGTGTCAGTGGCGGTTGAATCAAAACATCCTTCTGAAGTCTTCAAAAGATCGAATGACTGAAATTTCTTTTACAGTGAGAAGCATATATATACATCTCACTAACCTCTCATGGAATCCATCTGAAGCGGTCTAGTGGCCATTCAGACTATTCTACTGTGCTTCTCAAGTTCCAGTTCCGTGTCACATAAACGACCTCAATTTTTGCTAGGATTCTTGAGAGATTTCGGCTCAGTAAGGACTAAAAAGACCCTACCAACATTTCTGTCAGCAGTCTAACCCAATCAAATATTATAATCTGAGTCCTATTCCTTACCAAGAGACGATCCAATCTGGCTTTCCGTTCAAGGCCTTACACATGGCTCGACTAGCTTCATTATGGGCGGCCACATCGGCGCAACACCATCCATCGTTTCCAAATTTGGCATTATTCTCGCGAATCAGCTTCGTCGCGAGCTGTTTAGCCAGTCCTTTCCGTCTATACGCGTGCTAGTTGGGTATGTGTGAGCTTGCTATACCTCACTGACATGTATACAGCTTAAAGACCACTTACTTCGCAGTGTATGCTGATGATACTGCCATTAATGCCTATAATTTCCAGTTAGATGTGGTTGTACAATGGTCGGGCTCCTGTTGTTTGGCGAGAACATACTGAGGAAGCCCCACGCAATGGGCGTTTTGTCCTTCGAGCTTGATCATGACGTTCGGAAGTCGGACCAGAGCCTCACTACAAAAAGCCGGTGTTAGATCTAAATGATGTTCATCAAACAAGTTGAGCAGACATGAACACTTCTCGGGGAATGCTTGTTCGCGACACGACAATTCGGCAGTCATCAGGAGCAGCGGTATCCCAATACATGCCAAAGGGAAGAGAGTCGTCAAACTCAGGAAGCTCCTCTATCCTGAACAGCCATTTGTCAAAATTGCCCGATGGCCTGGGCAAGATACGGCCAAACTTGTCTTCCAAAATGGAGCGCACCTCTGAGTGAACACTCCCCAGCAAAACGCAGTCGAGGTTAGTGGATTTCTCCTCTTTGCCATATTCCTTGCCAAGACGGATGATTTCCTGGACGACGTTTGCAATTTGGCGTTCGTATTCGCCCTTGGTAGCTCGCTCACTACCCTGGTCACGCTCAAGGGTTGAGTACAGGTACATTTGAGTCTCATTATCGACAGAAAAGTCTAGGTATATGCGGCTGTGAAGGCTTTTGGTCGTCGAGTGTCACCTCCGAGGCCCCCGACCTCGGAAGCAACGAGGATGAGAGCATGCGGAGTTGTACTATTATCGAATTTTGTGAATTGTAAACGTCGCAGCAGCGGCAGGGAATGCGGTAGCTCATCAACCAGCAGCTGGATCAGTTTATCTGGCACCGTAGAGGACGAAAGAACATCTCTAGACATTGTGAATATTTTCTTGAAAGCCTCCTTGTGCCTTGTTGATGGGTGTGGTTTTATTGAACACAAGTACTAATATTATGAGGCAATAACACGGGAATATTGTGCTATTAGACCAAGAGCTAAGATAAATATGGGGAATGCCTTGTCATCATCAGATAATCAACATCAAAGGAAGAGCCGCTTGGGGCTGCAAATCACTACTTGGTGCCCTAATTGGCACACTTCCATAAGGCACGATCTACCTCACTTATACTGTGACATCTATGGACGTTAGGGCCATTGTCCTAATCTTTAGACCTCAACCCACACCAGACGGAACGGACAGGCGGAGCCCAAGCTGCGGGCCACGGGTCCGGCCCGTCCGGACGCCGGTTTTCTTGGGGCCCGCGCCGCACCGGCTTTGCCGTGGGAGCCTATAGGTGCGCGGGATCCCGCGCAAATTATATCAGCACAGCCAATTAGAGTAGGCCCCAGTAAATTTTATACCTTTAGCCAATACATTATAATTATTTTATTTATATTACCTAAAAGTATATTTTTAATTCTTGATATAGTTATAGCTTAATTATTTCTTAACAATTACCTCCCTTTAAAGCAGGAATATAGCTTGCGGAATGCACTATTTAAGTCTATTAATACCTAGGCAGTAAGTTATAGCTATACATTTATAACAGGTAAATTAACTAAAGAAAAGAGCAGTAAATGGACTGTTATATATGCCTATAATTAATATCGTTAACCCTTAAGCTTATTTAGAGAATGCAGCTGAAAGACTATAACCTATATAACTAGCTGCTAATTCTCCATTACTGCTAAAGAGTCTTTTAATAGTATAGTCTAGAGTATATAATATTATTTAAATAAATACTTTTTAATATATAACTATAAACTAAGTTTATATCTATCTATTTATCTAGTTTATTGCAAGCTAGCCGCTTAAGAAAATATTAATTTAAAAAAGCTAATAGCTGCTGGCATTACTTTAAAAGATATCTAGGCTTATATATACTAGCAGGATAATAATAGTTTAATAATACAGTAAAATATCTATAATTATATTACTTATATAAAATAAAAGATTTATAAAGGGCAGAGTATAATTTATATTTTTATTAATTAAATAAATCATAAAGGGTTTTAAAATTAAATATAATTTAATAAAGATAGCCGAGTAACTGCTATTTTATTTGCCTATCCTGATTTATTTAAGTATCTTTAAGTATATTTAAATCTTTTATTGCTAGACTATATTTATAAAATTAATAAATATTAAATACTACTTTTTAATATAATTAAGATTACTATTTATTAATAATCTTCTTATATTATATTTATATTTTTTAATTGTAAATATAAAAAAAATTACTTTTAAGCATTAGATCGGCTTTAATTTTTATATAAAGTATATAGTATTAGATTTCTATTTATAGTATTAATTAATTACTGCTTTACTTATATAAATATAGTTTTAATAGTATTTTTATTAGTTTAATTATTACTTTATATTTAATATATAAATAAAACTATTATTTAATATTGCTTGCTACGTTTTATAATATAAAAGCATTTAATTACTTTATTAAAAGGCAATATTGCAGTAATTAAAGTATTTAAATTTAAAAATTAAAATATATTTTATTAATTCTAGTATTTAATTATTAATTTACTTATTAAAGAAATCTTTATAAAGTAAGTTTTATAATTTAAACAGTAATATCTTTTAAACTATATTAAAAAGGTTATATATATTAAATTAACCTAGCTATAGCTATATAAGAAAGGCTTATTAAAGCTTAAGTTAATTAATATATACACTTTAGCAATATAATTATATTTTAGGTTAAAGGTATTTATATACTTTTAAAGTTTTATTTAAAGATATTTATATTAAATCTTTTTAAGGCTTAAAGAGTAATAGAGTATATATTACTAAATTAGCTATTAGAGCTATAATTAAATTTAGCTAAATAATAAATTTAAAGATTAATTAAACTCTTAAACTACCCATATTCTGCTATATATAGCTAGGTTTTATATAAAGTATTATAGAAAGTTAAAGAGTAGTAAAAGCTTTTATAAAAAATAGATTTAACTCTTTTATTTAGCTATATTAAAGCTTTTATATAATTATTTAGTTTACTTTACCTTTATTAATTAAAATCTTTATAAAAGTAAAACTAGACTTTTCTTTTATTATACTTTTATTTATATTAGTATCTATAATGCCTTAAAAAGCTATTACACCTATTAAAGCTTTAAAGACTTAAATTACTTAGATTACTAGTAAGATCTAGTATTTTTTAGTTAAGTATTTAATAAAAGTTAAATGCATTTAAATAGGTTAAGCGATAAAGGAAGCTATTTATATATAGTAAATATTATTAAACTAAATATATTAAGGCTTTTTAAGTATACCCTTTATAATATTAAAAGCTTTTAACCTTATTTATTCTAAAGTTAATGCAGCTAATATAACTAGTAGAGATAGTAAATTTAATGCAGTTAATACAGTTAATATAACTAGTAAAGATAGTAAATCTATAATATTAAAGAGTATATACCCTGGTATATACTACGTTTAAAGGGGTATATACTGCTATAAAGGATAGGCAGTACAGGGTCCTTTATATAACGCTAGCCTTTCGCCTAACTATATTAATCTAGCCGCGTATAAATTAATAAAGCAGTAAATTTAAGTTTTATAATACTTTATTACCTATATTATATTTACTTAGCTTAACCTTTTATTATAATTTTTAAACTTCTTTATAGGTTACTTAAACTAATATAATAATAATATAATAGTCTACTATAGTTAATATGTTAGCGAATATAAAAAGAAATACTAGTAACTTTATACTTAATATATACTTACCTGCTAATTTAACTGCAGGCTTTAATAATACTATAAATAACCTTATATAAAATAATATATAGGAGAAATATACCTGCGTTAATAAGCGGATCCGTTAATTAAAGCTACTCTTTAAGTTTAAAGAAAAAGAGCAGGCCTTTAAACGCTAACTAAGTAATATCTTTTTAACCCGCGAATTATAATTAAAATGCCGCTAAAGTATAAATACTTTATCGGATAGCAGTTAAAGAGAAATCCGCGTTAGGAATATTACCTAGCTTTACTTTAAAGGTAACCTTTATACTTAAAATAAATAGCTTAGTAATTTAAAATAAACCTTTAATAAAGCGCTAAAGAAATTCTAAAAGGATTCGAGGTATATTTTACCTTTAATAATATATATACTAAATATAAGTCTAAATAACAGTAATACTTTAATAAATATTTATTTATTTAATAAAAGGAAATTAAAAATAACTAGTTAAATTATATAAAATAAAATAAAATAATATTTAAAGATTCTAAAAATTAAAATTTTCTATTCATTATATAGCTTAAATATACCTATTAGTATAACTTTAATAGAGTTTTATATTTACTTAAACTTAATTAAAAAGTAATTTCCGCGTAAATTAAAAACGAGATATACTTTTAGCTTTTATATAAAACTTAAAATAAAACTATAAAATTAAATTAAAATACACTATAAAAATATCGTTAATATTAAAAAAGAAATATTTTTATTTATTATTTATTTTTAAAATATAATAAAATTATATTAAAAAAAGAAATAAAAAAAGATAAACCTTTAAACCTTTTTTTATAAATATCTTTAAAGATTTAACTATAATTGATTTATAAGTTATAAGTATAATAATACTGCAAAATATTTAAATAATATACCTATACCTTAAATTATAAACCTTTAATATTATTTCCGCTATAATAGTATTAAGCATTTAATACCTATATACCTATACCTAGTTAATTATAAAAAAAAGCAGGGAAATAATTAATAATTATAGTAAATAGCTTTACAGTAATTAAATAAATAGATATTAAAGTTAAAATTTACTTTTATATACTTATTATAATTTAAAGGCAAATATATATTAAAATTTATATAGACTGTAAGAGCTATATTAAAGTTAACTTTATTAATATAGCCTTTATTTAAATATACTAGCTTTATTAAATACCTATAAAAATACCTAACTTTAAAGCTATAGGGAAACTTATACTTTTTTAATATAATATATAAAAGGTTTTAATATAATTTACTAATTTTTAAAGTATTACTTAATAATTTATATATATTTATATTAATATTAACTATAACCTATACCTTTAAAATAGCCTTATATTACTCGGAATACTAATATTAATAAAATATTACATTTATATTAATTTAGTTAATCAATATTAATAATTTAAATATTAATAAAAGGATTAAAAGACTTTACTGCTATATAAATTCTAAATAGTATATAAAAACTTAACTTAAATATTTATAATTATTAAATTAAATAAATACCTTTAATTATTAAATAAAAATAAAGTAATAGGCAAAAAGTTTACTGTTAATATCTTTATAGAATTTTACTCTTTTTTAAAAGTATTTAACTTAACTTATGCTAATATATTACTGTAGTATAAAGCTGCAGACTATTTAATTAACCTTTTACTAAAAGTTTAGCTTTTATATAGCAGCATTTACCTACTTTTCTTACATAAATTTAAAGAACTTTATATTTATTTTAAAGAGAATTTAATAAAAGGATAGATCTGCTTTTTAAAGAGTTTAGTAAGGGCGCCTATCCGTTTTATACTAAAAAAAGATAATATACTGCAGTTATATATTAACTACTATAAACTTAATAAAGTAATAAAAAAATCGCTACCTTTTACTTTTTATTTAAAAATCTTTAACTATATTTAAAGCATTTAATATTTTATAAAGATTAATATAAAAGAAGTTTACTATTATATTTAAATTAAAGAAAAGAATAAATAGAAAACTATATTTTAAATATACTATAGCTATTTTAAATATTTAATAATGACTTTTAGGCTTATTAATATATTAATAACCTTTTAATACTATATTTATAAAGTATTATATAAATTAATTAATATTATATATATAGTTTACTTTAATAATATCTTTATTTATTTAAAAATTAAAGAAAAGTATATAAAATATATTAAATTAATTTTGAAACAATTAAAATAAATTAAGCTATATATTAACCCTTTAAAATATACTTTTTATTAAAATAATATTAAATGTTTAAAGTATATCCTATTAAAAGATAAAGTATTAATAGACTTTACTTAAATTAATATTATTGCATTATAGCCTAAACTTAAATTATATAAAAATATTTAAGTATTTTTAAAGTTTTATAACTTTTATTAATAGTTTATTAAAAGATACTTTTATATTATAGCCTTTTTTATTATTTTATTAAAAGGTAGTAAAAATAAGAAAAAGTTAAAGATAATTTAATTAATAGAAAGTAAAAGGGTAATATTTTAGCAGTTAAAGGATACCTTTTAGGTAGTACTATTATTATAGAATTTTAATTTAAAGCTATTAAGCTGTATTAAAATAAATATATTTAATAATATAATAGTAGGGATTTTATTTTAATTAAACTTAAAAGGAAAGTATTATTTAATAGTATTTTAATTTTGAAAGTTTATTAATATAAAGTAAAACTATAAAACTTTAAATCAAAAGATATTTATAATCATGAAGTTACTGCTATATTAATAACGCTACTTTAATAAAACAGAAACGTTTATAAAAGTTTTATTTAATTATTTAAACCTATAGACTTTTATATAATAATAAAAGCTATCTTAGTAATAGGCCTAATAGTATATATATTTAATGCTATTTAATTTTATAATTAAATATTAATTTAAAAAAAGTAACCCTATAAATATACTATTACAGCGCTTTAACTTTAAAGGGGAAAAATAAATAAATATTAAATTACTACTAAACTTATAAAGTAGATTAGTTAAAGTTTAACTAGTATAAATATAGAAAATATATAGCGAAATACTTTTATAAATGTGACGATCCGGGTTGATTCTCAAGGGATAAACCGAGGTTCGTGGGTTTATGTTGACAGAGAGGTCAGGGA
>JAOALB010000200.1:0-80818 GCA_025331125.1 Mycogone perniciosa
TAATAATAATAATAATAATAATAATAATAATAATAATAATAATAATAATAATAATAATAATAATAATAATAATAAAAGCAGCTTTATAGTAATATAATAGCTATTATAGCTGCTATAATAAAAAGCCTATAAAGGCAACTATAAAGGTAAAAAGGCAGTAATAGTATTAAAGCTATTATATAAAAGTTATTGTAATAGTTATAAATGCAAATAAAAGGTTAGCCTTAAGGCTAACCTTTTATATATTAGCTTAACCTTAATATATAATAAATCCCTTTCTAGTTAAAGATTAAAAGCTTGCAGTTAATATTATAGGGGCTTAAAATATTTAGTTAATGTTTTTAAAGTTATAGTAAATTATAGCTTATAAAAACTTCTAGCTAATAAAGCTATATCTTTACTATAATAGTAATAGTAGTAGTATTAAGTTAAGTTAAAGAAATTAAAGATATTATTCTAGCTATATAACTATAATAATAATTAACTTTAAGGAATATATATAAATAAATAAAATATATATTAAAGATTTATTCTTAAAAGTAATTTAATTATATTAAAATAGCTAGCTATAAGTACTATATTTGCTAAAATAACAAGGTTATACTGAACCTTATTTATATACAGTAATAAGGAAACAACTGAGAGTCTAATTGGGTTAACAATAAATAAACAATTGAATTATAACTAATCTAATAGCTGAAAAGCTATAGAATATCTAGTGTATATGCGGCTGGATTATAGAAGTAATTATAGAATAATGCTTTGTCTTTTATAATAGTCCTCCCACTAGATAATAGGAATATAGCGGCAGAATTGGGTTCGTGGCCCTATTCCTATTTTCCGCAAAATTCATTTGTATAGGAAATCGGCCAAATCGACTCACGGCCATACAAACAGGAAACCATTTTAGTCAGATTTTTCACAATAGCCATTGTAGCCATTGTATTGAGTCTAGGGTAGGCGGGATAGCTGGTCCTAGCTCAATTGTTATCGTTAAAGATAACAGAAATTTCCTGACTTACACCGAAGTTCCTCCGGAACTCGGTCCTAGCGTCAGGCCTAATTCCGCGTCTAGCCAGAATAGGAAGGTTACCCAAATACACTGAAATCCTTACTTTTTAGCCCTCCTTTTTAACAATATTATATACTATAATTAAGTATTATATAAAGGTGTAAATTATATATTAAAGGAAGTAGTAAGCAGAATTTCTTTATAGGTATATAAACTATTTGTTTTAATAGTAATTTATATTTATTTTAATAGTAGTACTTTTTATATTTCCCTTATAGTTTATAACTTTCTATTTAAATTAAAAGTATTTAATAACGTAAATTTACAAATACATTTACTAATATAAAATCTTATTAATAAATAAAAAAATAAATATTTATAAAAATAAACTTTTAAAAAAAGTAAAAGAAAAATTAAGAAAAAACTATATATTAAATAAAGTCTTTAATATACTATAATCAAAACAGCCTATACTATTATATAGTTTAAAGATACTATATATTAAAGTAGTAACTTATAAAGGATTTAAAGAAATAAAGAAATACCTTTTTATAATATATTATAAAATCTTTTAATAAGCTTAGTTCATTTATTTAACTTACAAAAAGGAAAATAATGAATAAAACTATATATATCTTTATATAATAACTTAATTCTATACCTTTAAACTATACTTTTATAGTTTTTTACTTTATTTTAAATATAATAAAAACATTACTTTAACCTTTTATTTCTTTATATAATAATAGTAATAGTATATAGTAAAACAAATTTATTAATAGTAATTTAACAGACTATTTGAAACCTTTTATTCTTTTAATTTTCATTACCTTTTTTAATGTTTAGTAAAAAGCTTTTAAATTATTATTTCTTTATATTAACTTTTTCTTTATATATGGAACTATAAATGCTTTTTTATTATTACTATATATAATAATAAAAACAGCTAATAGCTATTATCTTTTATATAATATTTAAAAGCTTGAAGGATATAAAGTTAAATCTATTAAGATAGTTTTACTTTTTATTATTATAATCCTTATAACCTTATATTAAAAAGATATATTCACCTTTTATAATTATAAAAAGGCTTAATTAAATATAGTCTATATATAGTTTTATATAACTGTATATAATTCATATATTAAATATTTTATAACTAAATTTATATTTTATATTTAAAACTATTATAAAATGAATTATTAAAAGCAAAGGTTTGAAAGGTTTTTATTCTATAATAAAAGAGAATTTTATATTTATTTTCTATATCATTAAAGTGGACAAGAAACCATTTCTCAATTAATTAAAAAGAAATTAATTCTATTTATTAATTTTAATAGATTTATCTTTAATAAATCCTTGGTTTTACGTTTCACTTAATAACTTTATAGTAATTTACCTTAATATTATTAAATATAATTTACAATAATGTATATATATATATATTATTATTATTTTACTTTAACTTTTAATTTACTTTAAATTAATTTTAATTTTACTTTTTTATTTAAACTTTTTATTTAATTTTTTAACTAATTAAAGTTATAAATTATTTGACTTTCATTAATAATAAATACAAAGTAATATTAAACCAGCTAAATATTAAGAGATTAAAATTATTATTAATATAAAGCTTTAAATTTATATATATTTTAAGATATTATATTGCTTTAACAATATATTAAATATAATAATAAGTTTATATATATGAAGATTTATGGTTATTTATATAAAGAAATATATTATTTAAAGTATTATTTATATTATAACCTATTAATAGTATATTGTAATAGTAAGAAAGCTGCCTTTAAAAAAAGGTAATTAAATAATAAACTATTTCTTTAAATTAAAGGATTAACTTTAAAATATATATTAAGAATACACTATAAAGGCTTATATAGTAGTAAATATATTATATAATATTTTAACTTTCATTTAAAAACTAGCTTTATACTTTCTATATTAAGTTATATATATATATATATAAAATTAACATTATATTAAAAAGTAAAAGTATAATATAAAACCCTAGAATTATATAACATATAATACCCTTTTAATTATATAACTTTAATAGTTAAAATACGTTTATAAATGATCCTTGAAATAACTTTTATATTTATTTTATATAAAGGGATTAAACCCTTTTTATTATATAACTGCTTACTATTTATAAGGCTTAATTTATAGTAAAATAAGTATTTTTAAATAATATATATCCTTTTATTTATAAACTTCAATTAAATTAATACTTATATTATTAAATTATAGTAAGGTTTATAATGAAACTGTATCAAATACTTATAATTTATTAAAAATATTTACTATTAATACATTATGTTCAATTAATTAAAACTTGAATTTACTACTTAAATAATAAAGTTAAAGACAATAATAAATTTAATAAATAAAAAGAAATAATGCCCTTTTTAAATATAATAATATTTATTAATAATTTATGTTTTACTATGGAAGGTATTAATTATAGCCTTTTAATATAACATAATAATAAAAGTATTAAAAAGATTTAAACTTACTTTAATTCATAACAATAATATTAAAGATATTATTATTTCTTTAAATAATAGAGCTATACTATTGTATTTAAAAGGTATATTTTTAAATTATTAATAATAAAGCTTTATTAATTTCCTTTAAATTCAAAAGCTTATTTTAATAATATATATATATATATTAATAATACGTTAACTATTATAAAGTATAAAATTATACACCTATAAATAATTAAATCATATTTAACTATAAATATATAATATTGTTTTATATTATATTATCAATAGTTTTAATATTAAAATATACTAAGAGTTTATAGTTATAAGAAAGGGAAATATATAATTATTTCTTTTTTTATAAAGAGATTAATAAAATATAATAATTAAAATTAACCTTTTTAATATATAAATTAATTTGTTATTTATTGTAAATTAATTATAATTCTATTTTTTAAATAATATAAACTTTTAATAACTTTATTAAAATAGTCTTATACTATTAAAAAGCTTAATCAACTATAATATACACTTTAATATTTAATTACTTAATTCTTTCCTATATTTATTCTTTATTTTATAAAGGATTTACTTATAGTTTAATATTAAGCTGCCTTTTAAATTAATAAAGGTTAACCTTTTATTAAAGTTCGTTATACTTATTTAATATACTATATAAAATTTACATATCTTTCAAAGCCTTTAATAAAAAAGGTTTAAAGACTATACCCTTTAAAGTAATAAGAAAAAGATAAAAGGGAACTTATATATTTACTTATAATACTATAATTAATCTTAATATAATATATCCTTTTACATTACTAGGAATAATAGCCTTTATTATAAAATATTAATATATTATAATTATTATTATTATTATTATTAGTATTAGTATTATTAAATAAGCCTTTAATTTAGTTCCTATAATAAACTACTATTGCTTTATACTTTTTAGTAAAGTAATTTAAAAACATATAAAGTATACTTAATATATTACTAATAAATAAAATAGGGATAGTACTAAGGCTTTTAAATATTTATTATAGGTTACTATTTATAATTTATTTAATACATTTTATCTTTAAGTTTAAGTATAGGCTTATACTTATAATATTTATTTTAAGTTAATAATATATAATAAGTATCCAATCAATAATAAATAATAAATAATATAACTAATAGTTATATATATTGCAAGTTATAGTATTATAGGTTTTTATTATTTAAATAAAAGTATAATTTTATAATTAACTTATATTTAAATTATAACCATTATAAAATATTACTTTTATATTACTATAATAATACCATAAATAAATTTACTTATCACAGTAATTTCATTATTTATCATCTTTATAAAAACATTTACCTTTCTATTTATATAATTAAAAATTATGGTTATATTCACTAAAACCCCTTAAGCTTTAATAATAGCTTTATTTTATAGTTTTTAAGCTCACTGGAAGTTACTAGTAGTTAAGAACTAGATACTATCCTATTAATAAAACATTCAAGGTTAATACCAGATATCCAGCAATATTTCTATAACCTATATAGGAAATATATAAAAGTTTAACAACAAGAATATCTGAAATGTTATCCTATCAAGTCTATAATAGCTCTAACATTTTCTGTCTTGCAAATATACAAAAACAATCAATAACTAATTCACTGCATTACTGCAAGAACCTGACGTGTGGATACTGGTTATTGGGTCCTGCAACCAGTCCTGGCGCCTTTCCTTCCAATACAAATGCGAAAAAGTCTCTCACATAGCTCGCCAGTGTCTGAATCTCCAGAAGACCATCGATGGTGCCGAATTCCGGTGAGCTCGTGCCTACTAAATCGGCAAGAAACTTGAGGTCTGAGAGTCCACGATGCTGTGAACCACTCATTTCTAAACTTTTCTTGAAGCCTCGCAACCTGGGCCACAGCTCTGCCCATGTTGCGTCCGGCTCGGCGTCCGGCTCATCAGATTGCCACAGAATAAGTGGGCGGTCAAATCCAACACGGGGCGCAGGACCGAAAAGCGTTCCGTCCAAGTTTATGCCGCCTTTGAAGCGTTCATCTTGCAGCAGAGCGGTAACAGCCGTCGCGCCTCCGAAAGAGTGGCCCCAGATACCCACATTCTCCGTAGAGGAGGGGCGTACGTTGTTTGAGAATATGAGTTGAGTGAGAGTTGCGTTGGTGCTTAGTTGATCCAGCACAAATCTTACGTCTGCAGTTCGAATAGTGAGGCTTTGTTCGAGGTGTTCATCCGTATCTTGTGATTCTTCAGCGATAAAGGCCGCGGAGCCATCGGGAAACTGCACTGCAATAGCATCATATGGATGATCGATCGTGACAATGATGTAGCCGTAACTGGCGAGGAACTGTGAGATGATATTATACCAGAAGCGTGGGAAACCCAGGCCAGGACTGAAGATGATAAGAGGAAAAGCTGAAGTCCGTTGAAAAGCTTGAGTCTCATTTTTTGGTAATCCGTAGGTCACGTCGGTATTACAAGCTTGCAGAAAGAAGCGAGAGAAGTCAATGGTGAAGTTTGAAGGTGGAGGTGCAGATTCGTAAACGGCTGTCAGAAATGCAGCCACGTCTAGGGGCATATATGGTGATTTGCACGCTGATACATCCTCAGTGACGGGTGAAAAGACAGAAATCATAAGACGCCGGTGCTCGGGTTCTTTAGAGAATATCTCTACACGAGAAAAGTCGTCTAGTTGTGAGCTGCGGATCGTGATATTGTAAGGGCCCGGTGCTCGAGGAAGAATGATATCCTGCGCCAGCGAGCCTGTGGCTAACAGTCCGAGAAGGAGATGCCGCGTTGCGGGCATGACGATAGAATGGTCAGGTGTCGATGAGTAAATGCGCAAGCAATTGTTATTGAATAGCTGCGTAGGAATGATACCTAGTTCTGAGTTCGGGCACGACGGGGATATTTAAACTAGAATCTTTACGCAAGTTTGCTAGGCAGGGCTGTGCTGTGTTCCTCATGCCGGGGCATAGAACGCTGCGTTCTTCCTCTAATGGGGTGGAATCGGGCGAAATACGAGTAATGCATCTGGACAGGGAATGAATTACCAATCTATACATGGAGGGCCCTTAATCAGGAAGAAGGTCCGGAGCGCCAAGATATCTTATCACACGTGCGTGGCAAGATTGTTTCCCAAGGCAGATAGTCTTGGGCCAACAGGTGTCTGAGCCTCAAATTGCCAAGAAGCAACTGTATCCAGTATTAGAGGCCGAGTAAATTACAGAGCAGTTAAGCCAACCTGTCAAATATTGTTACCCATTGTTATACACTAGCTGCGGGGCGATTGATTCAGCTTCTCTTTGGACCAGTTGGCTGACCCACTAAATATGACCCTGTGGATTGGATAATGGGTCTATGGAAGGGCCCAGGCCCGACAGGACTCTGAAAAAGAAATCCATACATAGATCCTACAAATATTTGTTTATCTTTACGGAGTATTATACAGAGTACTCCAACTAAAATATACACACCACCTTTCGCCAGAGGTTCGAGGTTCCGAGTTACGGAGTAATAAGATTATCGGAAATTCTAGTAGTACGTTTATAAACCAACTAAAAGACTTTGTCTTTTAGTTGGCCTGTAAAACTCTAGAATATCTATAAAAGCGGAATACCTTATAGATTAGTTCTATTTGCATTATATTTTATATCTAAATTAAAATATTATTTTATATTTAACTACTATAACATTTAGACTATTTTATTAATAACTTAAAGCACTATATTTTAAGTAATAATAGACATTTTTATTAATTATAATTATTTTCTGTAATTAAGTAGTTAGAAATCTTTTATTATATATATTACTATTATATAAAATACTATTAATATAATAAGTATTATTTAAGTAATTAATATATAATAGGTGGAAAGGAGAGGAATAATAATATAAAGGGAAGGAATAAAAGGAAAGGGAAGGATATACTATTATATATATTGGTAGTTAAATATTATTAATATAAGAACGTTTATACTTAAATTTATATATAGCTATTAATATTAATTTATTCTAGAAGTAAACCCTGTATTATATATATTTATTAATTTTAATGTAGTAGTTTTTCTGTTATATAAATATAAGTAATAAATATAAATAATAAAGTATAATAATATAAAAACATTAAACATATTTAATTTTTAAAGGTTATAATACTTTGAAAAACATTAAATTATTTTAAAGCTTAGTTTATTTATAGTAAAGGAATTAATAAAGTATATAATTTATTTAAAACCTTAACTATTAAAGATTTTAAATATTTTTAAAAAAAAGTACTAAAAGTTATTGAAAACTATGAAATGAGTTTAATAAAGTATTAAAATAAAAGTAAATAAAAAGTTTAATTAAATTATATTTAAAGGGAACTTTTATTATAATTATATAAATATAATATATATAGTAGTTTAAACTTTTTAATATAATAAAAAGGGTTTTTTTAATAATATAATATATTATATTTAATATAATATTATAATTATAATTTCTTTACTATATAGAATATACGTTTAAAGCCTTTAATGTTAATATTGTTTTATTATTCAACATATATATAGATATAGATTAATTGAAATATATTATATAAATATATAGAGGTTTTGAAATAAATTAAAGTAATTTAATATAGATTTACTTAATTTAATATACCTTTTATAAAGAAGTTAACTTTATATATATAATATAACAAAAGGACTTAAAATTATTTATATAAAATTAAAAAAGAAATAAAGAAAAGTTAAAGTTAATTAGCTTTGAATAATAGTTATTTATATAATTAATATAAGAATTGTATATAAAGGTATAATTAAATTAAGTAAATATTAAATTCCTTCAATTTAACTTTTGATTTATTATATTAACCCCCTTTCCCTTTGAATAACTACTTTAAATCTTTATTAAAATAATATTTATATAAATACTTTTTTTTCGTTACTATTATTTTCTTTTATAGTGTTTTAATTAAAACTAATCCTTAAAACTTTATAATTTAAATAATTTAAGGTTTAAATAAATATAAATAAAATCTATTTTATATTAACTTTATATTATATTTTAAAACTTAATAATAAACTAAACTATATTAAATATACCCTTTATTGTTTTATTATTTTTAATTGTATATTAATATTACCCTTAATACTATCCTTAATACCTTACTTTCTTTTTATTTTATATTATATTCTTAATACCGTATGCTATTAAAATAAACAATTTAATATTTATGAAATGTTTTCAAAGTTATTATAAACTTTAAAGAAGGTAGACTATATATTTAAATACTATTAAATATTTTTATTTAGTCTTTTAATTAATATTATAAACTTTATATTATTTAATTACTAATAAACTTTAACTTTCAACACAATTTATTTAAATTTAAGTAGATATATAAAAGAAGGTTACTTATTATTATAAACCTTATACTTTGTATTTTATTTTCTTTATATTATTTAAGGTATTATATATTTATTCTAAATAATTAAAATAATAAATTAAGTTTTAATTGCTTTACTCCTTTAATTATTTTAAACTATTAAACCTATTAATTAAATATCTTAATTAAATACCTATAAATATAGTAAGATCTTATATTTTACCTTTAATAGTTACCTTATTAATTTAAACCTTTATATGTATTTTAAAAGTTCAATTATATTAGTTTTTTATATAGCTAATTAAATAAATATTAAATTCCTTTACTTAACCTTTTTGCCTATAATACTATTAAAATAATTTATTAAAAGAATAAAAAGTATTAATATTAAATTAATAATTTCTGTAATTATAAAGTAACTTTGAATATAATTAATGCTTTTAATATATATAATATAAAGCAAAAGTTAAATTTCTTGAAAACAGATTTTATTTAATATAAAGCATAAACACCTTAAGGTAAAAGTATAATATATTAGTTATATTAATATGTATATAAATATAATAGTATATAAGCTTTTATAGTTTATAAAAATAGGCTTTTAAACAGTTTTTTTAACAGTTATTAAAATATATTTTACTTTAAGTATTACTTTTTAGCATTTATATTATATAAGTAATTTAAATAAACTCAATATAGTTTATAAAGTATAATACTTTGATTTATTATTTATTATTCTTTAAATAATATAGAAAATATAAAGGATTAAATATATAAAATTTCTATAATCTTTAATAGTTATTTAAATAAAGTAAAAATAAATAATAATTTATATATAAAGACTTTTATTAAAGAAATACTTTTATAAAGTTAAGTATTATAATTACCTTTTAAAGAATTATTTTATATAAATATATAAAGTGCAGATAAAGAAAAAAGAAAGGAAGGATAGAAAGAAAGGGATTATATACTATTTACTATATATTAAATGCCACCGCCTTAGTTTAAAAAGAATGCGTCCTTATATTCCTTTAACTAAACTCCTAACCAAATTCCTAACTAAATTTCCAACCAAATTCTTAACCGACTTCCTAACTAAATTGCGGCCTTAGTCTTAAAATAGGGCCTGTAACGCATTATTGAATATATCTTGGAAATAGGGCTATAATATATTATTGAATTGGTTTTAGAGCAGGGGCTACAATATATTGTTAAACTGGTCTTAGAAAAGGGGTTATAATGCATTACTGGTAAGTTTACTTGGCTGGGCCAGCTAGGCTTTAAAAGTATTAAATCTAAAGGTAGGTAAACAATTAATCCTATATATAAAAAAGGACTTTGCAGCTTCTATAAGTTTAGTGTCACAATTAACTTAATATAATTACTAAAGCTATTATTATATAGCTTTATTAAGTTAATAAGTTAATACAATTAAAAATTTAATTTAAGGAAAATTATAAAAGAAAAAGATTATTTAATAAAGAAATAGCTATTAGGCTTAGTAAAAGGAATAGCTATAAATTATTTTAAAAGTGATATATAAATCTTATGAAGTAAATAGTAAAAACTAGGATTAATATAGCTTAGTTTAATAATTTAGTTTAGTAATTTAATAAGTAATTTAGTTAATTAATATTTTTATTTATAAAGGTTTTTTTATTTACTAGAAGGAAATATTAATATATATAAAAGTATATCCTTCCTTTTCTTTCCTTTTCCTTTCCTTTATATTTTAATTGTCTTTTTCCTATTTATTATATATTATATAATAGCAATTTCTAGAATCTTAATTATATAACTAGCTTTTACTACTAAATATAACTAAATAAAATAAATAAATTAATTAACAACACTATAGCTAAACCTCTTTATTAAATAATTAAATGATTATAATTAATAGTATTTAAATAGCTTAATATAATAGTAAACTAGCTATATAAAGTACTATATTAATTAATATATCTTTAAATAAAGTTAATTATAAAATAAAGTTATTAATAAATATAATATTTAAGTTTATTAATAGTATTATAGTAAAGATAACATAAAGTGAAGTTAATTTCCCTTTTTAAGGGGGATATTTAATATATATAAATATATATCTTTCCCTTTCTTTACCTTTCTTTCCCTTTATATCTTTATTTTATCCTTTTTATTGATTATATATTATATATTATTTATAATATTTAAAGCAAAAGTTAGTAAAAAAGTATAATATATTTTAACTTTAATATAAATTCATAAAGTTTATATATATATTTAAAAGGTAATATAATATAACTTATAAAGTATTTATTTAATATAATAATAACTTTTAAACTTTAATTAAAAAAAGAGTATTTTCGACCTTTATAGTTATTTTAATATATTTAAATATTAAAGTATTCAATATTTCTGAAGTAAAATATAAGCTTTATAATACTAAATATATATAATAGTTTTTAAATATTAAAATTATTTAAAATTATAAAAAATAAAAAATATATTCTTTTTATAAAATCTATTTTAAAACAAGTATAAAGTAATTTAAGTTTAATCATGAAGTGTAATTCTTTATAATGATAATATTAATTATAAAGGTTAAAAAGGTTATAATATAAGCTATAAAAATAATTATTGAAATGTATTAAAAGAAAGTAAGATTTATATTTTATATAATTATTATAATAAAGTTAACTATAATATATAGCGCTTTAATTGTATTATAGTTTTTAATTAATTTTAATAAAAGGAATTTTAAAGTAATTAATTAATTAATATATTATTTATATACATAATACTAACTTTTTAATGTAAAAGTAAAGTAATATATAGATTTTAATAGCTTTAAATAATATTTCTTGTATTAATAATATAAATACTTAAACATTATTTTAAATGTATTTTGTTATATTTCTTTTAACCTTTATTTTATAAAGCATTATATATTAAAATACTATTAATATATTTATAATTAAAATTAAATTATTTATTTTTATTTAAATACTAAAAAGGTAACATTTCTTTTAAAAAATAAACTTTAATTTTAATATTCATTAAAATATTAACTATAATAATTAATCAATTATATACCTTATATTTAAAAGAATATATAACTTAATATTTATTTATATTATATTAATACATGAAATATATAATTATTATAAAGATATTTAAAAGAATTACCTTTAATCTTCTATTTTCTTATTAATTTCGCATTTATTAATAAACTTATTAAAGCTTTGTTTAATAACATCTTCAATACTTTAAAGTATTATTAAATGTAATAGATATATAATTATTAAAATAAGACATATTAAAATATAAAAAACCAGTTAATTTTAATTTAAAACTATTGATTATAGAAAGATATTTTATTACTGTAATAATTAATTTCTTAAAGCTTTTTACTTTTTATATACTTATATATAACAAAGTATTAATATTATAGTTATTTAAAATAAATGTCTTTTTAATATAAATTAAATCTTTTTTTTAATAAATTAAATTAAAAGTATAATAATTTTTTATATTAAATAACTATTTAATTATATAAATTTATAAATATATAAGAAGAAATAATATATTTATTTAATTATTATTTTTATTTATAATTTAAAAATGCAAATATAAAATTAATATAAATATTAAATAATTATCAAATATATAATTAATTAAAATAATATAATAGAAATAAAGAATAAATATATTAAAATATATATTAATAATGACTATTAAAATAACTAACGTACTATTAAGAGTAAATAATAATAATCTATTAAAAGAAATTCTTTTTATTAATAATTATTAACTTTAAATAAGCTTTATAAAAAAAGCTTAATAACATAATAATAAAGCTAGTAATAAAAGCAAAAGTAAAAGTAAAGACTATTATAAAAGTAGTTATAGCAAAAGCAGTAATTAAAGTAATAGTAGTAATAATAAAGGTAAAGGTTAACGTAAAAGTAAAAATAATAATAAAAGCTATAAAAGTAAAAGGAAAAGTTAATAAAAATACTATAGTATATAATTTAATAAAGGCTTACTTGCCATTAATAGTAAACTTTAACTTTAAATAAAAAGAAAGTTAAATAATTATAATATTATAAATAAACTCGGATAGCAGTTAATAAAGTATTAAAAATGACTTTATTAATTAAAGGGTATATTAAGTTAAATAAATTTAAGATTTACTATTTATTAGCGCTAAAATACCTTTATTTATTAATATAGTAAATATAAATTAATATATATATTATATAAGTAATATATTAAACTATATAAGCGCTTATAATATATATATTCTACCTTTTCCTTTACATTAACTATATATATATATATAGTTTGTTGGGGGTAACTAATATACTTAATACACTTGCACTCCTTTTTACTAGCGTACTTAAGAAAAGTCAGTTATTTACTTAAGCAACTATTAGATTAGGAAAGTATAAAAGTATAAAGATAAAACAGATAGACTTAGTTTAATAAAGCATTAACCTGTATTCTTTTTTAATATATTACTTTACTTATAATTCTATAGCTGATAAGGTATAAAGAGGTAACTATTAATTGCTTTTAGCTGCAGATATTATAATTAAATAATTCGCAGTATCTTTTAATCCCTATATTACCTTATTGCAGCTTTATAGTTCTATTAAAAGCGCAGATTCCCGCGCTTTATTTAGGTTATTGTTAGTGTATATATATATATATTTAAAGTGCCGATCCCCCTTTAATAAAACTAGTAACTAAAATAAAGGGAAATTTCAAGGATTGCATCCCAGGAAGCAATTATTAAGGGCACTTCTATACTGCCATTAAGACTTACCTTTATTTAACTACTAATAAAATTATAGGCTAACTTTAATAAATCTTTAAGTAAATATAAAACAATTAGCTAAAGGAAATAGCCTAAAAATCTTTTATTGCAGTTAATTAATATAGATTAGTATAATATTTATTTCTAAAAATATAGGTTATTTAGTTGCAATTTCTAAAATATCGGAATTAAGATTAGTTAACTTAAATATAATGCACCAAAATACAATAAAGGAGTAAAATCTTGAGAAACTATTACTATAAAACCTGTTAATAAAAGGTTAAGGAGTTAAAGGAAATTACTAAAAGATTAATTAATATAATAAAAGTAAATATATAGATGAAACAGTTAGCTTTATATAATATAATTCCCTTTAAACTAGCAATATATTATTATAAGTTTTATTTCGCTTATAACTTAATAAACTAATTAATAAAGCAATGATAGAGAATTAGTAAATAATAAACTAATTATTTAATCTTATACTATAAAGACTTTATGTTAATTTTATTAACCTTTTTAACTAGACTATTTTTAACTTTTAATAAAAATACTATTATTACTACTTTTATAATTTTATATATATATATTACCTTTACCTCTATTAAAATTACCTAAAAGAGATTTAAAAAGATAATAATTTAATACTATAAAACTAATATTAATAAAGGAAATTATCTTTAAGAGAATAATTAATTTTATTATCCTAAATAGATAAATAAACCCCTTTTTATTATAGAAAAGCTTTTTACTTTAAAGGAATACTTTACTGCAGCCTTTTTGTTAAAGGAATATATCCCTTTTTTACTTAAAGAAAGAATATACTTATAAGGGCTAAGTATTTGAATTAAATAATTTAAATAAATAGGATAAAGGGTATTTTATTATTAAAGGAGTATTTAATTAAAACTCTAATAATTTATTTTAACTTTAAATCAAGGAATCGGAAGTAAATAAATAACTTTTAGTTATTAAAGTATTAAATATAACCTCTTCCTTAAAACTGCAATTAAAGGAATCATTTAATTATATACCTAGCCTAATACTAATACCTTTTAAATCTATTAAAATAGAAACCAGAGAAAGATTAAGCCCTTTAATAGATAATAAAAAAATACCCTTTTAAAATTTCTTTTCTTTATTTAAGCTTTTAAAAATATTTAAAGGATAAAGCCACTTATAAGGATTAATTTTATAAGTACATTTAATAGCGAAAATATATCTTAGTTTTTAAAGAACTATAAGTAAAAGATAAAAAATTAAAGAACTTTAATAAAAGATTAAAGGAAGTATTTAAAACTATTTATAAAACTAAAAGAATAAAAAACAGTTTAAATCTTTATTAAAAAAAGCACTAGCTAAGATAAATTTAAAAAAGAGCTTATATAGTATTATAAGCAATATAATAAAGAATAATCAGAGTTATATAGTATATAGCTCTATAATCTTTATTGCTATAAGTCTATTAAAATGCAATCTATAATAAATTAATTATTTTAATATCAGTACTTTTATTAAAAGCTTAATAAAAGAAACTAGAAGGCAGCTATACTATATTCCTATAATATCCCTAAGGTAATACTACTAAAGCTGCTTTAATTAATAATAGCCTTTAAAAAGATTAAGGAAATTAATAATTTTAAAGAATTAATATATATTAAGGTCTAGATACTCTTTTATAATAAAACGCTTGCAGAACTTAATATTTAAAAAGCCTATTTTCGAGAATTTATAAAGATTCCTTTTAAAACTAGGTATATATTTAATTTATTTAAGTTAAAGATAAGCTTAATTTCCAAAGAATAAAAAGAATAGCAGCTTAAGCCTGCGGAACCAGCTATATTTTTACAGCTTAAAGATTGAATAAACGCCTTATCTAAAAGATTTAATAAACTAGCAATTCAGCTCTTTAATTAAAAAGGAAAAGTAATTAATTTAAAGGAAAAAGAGTAATATTACATTACTACTAATAGTTATAAACCTAGATAAAGACTCTTTACTTGATTAATTACTATTAATAATATTAATATAATAGACCCTTTATATTATAAAGTACTAAACCTTTTCCTTTACTATTACTTAAAGGCAGTTATAAATGTAAAGTATTATTAGTATTATATAAATAAAGGCTATTTTCCTTAAAATTACATTAAGTTAGCCTATAATAAAGACTATAGGTTTATAATATATAACCTAAGGGCAAGGATAGTTTAAGTAAGCCTATAAAAAACCCTAGTCCTAGCTTAATGTATAACAGTAATTATAACTATTAGAACCTATATATAAAAAGTGCTAGCGCTTTAAGTAAAGTCGTTTAAAGCTTAAAATAAAGTCTCGCTAAGCCTATCCTTTATAAAAAAGATAAAACTTAGCTTTTTTAACTGGAGAGTAAACTACTATAAAACTAAACTCTTTGATATGGTTTATAAAGAAATAAACTATAGGGAGATATTTAAAATTAAACTATTATAAAGGTTAAATATAATCCCTATAAAGGGATTAATAATAAATATTATATACTTTATAAGCAGAGATTAAATAATTAATAGTAAATAGGGCAATATAGCTGCAGAAAGGATTAAAAATATCTCTATAAATTTAACTAGGGTAAATTCCTTTAAAGACCCTTTAAATAAATGCAATTAAAACGATTTAACTATAGAATTATTTAATTAAACTTTCTTTACTAACCTTATAGTCGGCAGAGGATAAAAGTGTATTTAAATAATTGATAAAGTAGACAGATAAGTTAAAGAGGAACTATTACTGCTTTAATTAAATCAGCTAATCGAGAAAAAGTATTTATATTTAAACCCTATACCTATAATCTTAAAGACTATATGATTTAAACTATTATACAGTAAAGATAGCAGAATTAAAAGGACTAGGAATAGGGATAAATTACTAGGAGTAAAGTAAACTGAAATATTAATTTAAACTGCAATTCTAGATAATATCATTAAGCTTAAAACTAGCACTTTTTAAATACTATTTTCAAACTCGCGAATGCTTTAAAAGTAGACCTAATTATAAAATCTTAAGGAATTATTAAAATATAGTTTTATAAAAGATTAACTTAACTGTTTTTAAACTTGCTTTATATTAAATAATATCTTTTTCTGCCTATAAATACCCTTTAAAAGAAAAACCATTAAAAAGACTAGATAAAATAGTTATATATATAGAATTAACTATATAGCCTATTTAATTACTATAAAATTAACCCTTTAAAGTTATACCCTCGCGATCCCTATATATAAAAGGATTTTTAATTAAAAAATTAATTAATTTTAAAAACTTAAATACTTTACTACTATTAAAAGTATACTTTTATAGGTTAAAGTAATTATATATTACTATTAACTATAAAGTAAATCGAGAATAAAGATTAATAGTATAAATTAATATAGTTTAAATAGGAAAAATCTTTAAATATTTATAAGACCTACTGCAGATATAGGTATAGCTAAGATAGCTTAATAGTATATTTATGAAAGCGCTTATAGACTTTAAGTTAAAAGGAAATATTATTTTTAATTAGCTAGCTATAAAGTATAATTTAAAGGTATACCTTTATTAAGCAATTAATACTATATTTAATAATAAATAAGTAAATATAATGAAAGAAACTGTTATTTAAGTATATATACATAATATATAAGTAGCAGCTAGATTTTATATTATACTAAATAAAGTTTTTATACCCTTTATCTTTAAAATACTATTTATTTAAGTGGTATAGCTAATATTCAATTCTATACTAAAGAATAGGGATTTATATATAAAATGCAAAATAAGAAATATTTAAGTTATTACTTTAACTGCAGGAGTTATTTATAAAAAATATAAAATAGAGGCATTATATAACTTAAGGCTAAAACAAATATTAACTTTATAGCTAAGTATAAAGTTAATAAAATAGAGAAAAGCTTAGAAAACCTTTAGCTTGCTTTTAAGGAGGAGGTTTTATACTAACTATTAAAGTAAGCTAAGGAGGATTTAATTTAGCTAGTATTAGCTAATAGTTTTTAAAATTAAATACAAGCAATAAAGAAAATAGTATAAAAGTTTAAATAAATAGAGGATTAAAGGAGAAGATTTTGAAGGAGAGTATAAAAACGTAAGCGGATTAGAACTAATACTATATATAAAAAGAAAGGCGTGAAAATCTATTTAATAAATAATGCACTATTTAATAGTCTTATCCCTATAAAAAGTCTTTATTAAAAGTAAAAGAAATAGAATAAAGTAAAGGATAATTTAGACTTTAATACCCTTTTTACTAATTATATTACTTTAAAATTCTTATTTATAAAGACTAGGTTAAGGTTTATATTAGATTAATTAACTGTAATACTGAAAATAGTAGAAGGGAAACGAATAATATAAAAAACCGCGATCTTAATATAGATCTTGAAAAATAAAAAAATAGTATTTTCTTGGGATTTTATAAAATATAGAAAACTGGATCTTGAGATTGTTTTACTATAGACTATTTATATAGTAGAATATAATGCCTGGCAGAGTAGCAGTATCCCGATTCTTAAAGGGATAGAAAAAAAGGTAATTAACCTGCTGCAAATCTATATTAAGAAAAGCCTTTTAAAAAAGGGCTATAGGCTATATAAAAACCTATTCTTTTTAATATAAATAAAGAATAGCGGCCTTTACTTTATTAATTCTATTATATAAATAAATAAAGTAACTATTAAGGATACCTTTATCCCTTGAAGCATTAATTAATTTAGCGAGGATTTTATAAGCTATATAATATTATTATTATTAAACGTTTTTTTAGGATATAATTAAATCCCTTTTAATAAGAAAAGTTGAAATATAATTATATTTGCAAGCTTTATTAGCCTTTTAAAATACTATACCCTTTTAATAAATACTATAAATTTAATAATATAATTTTAATACATTATTTTGCGGATATTATTTAATTTTATATTTATAGTTTATTAACTATTTTTAAATAATATTATATTATAAGGATTAAAATCTATATATAATAATAGAAAAGTAATACTTAAAGTTTAATATTATATTTTAAAGTACTTTTAAAATTTAAATAAAACCTTTATTAATATTAGCTAAATTAATAGAATACCTATATAATATAAAGGGATAGTAACTAGTAATTAAAAAAATTATTAAAATAAAAGAATAAAAAAACTATAAAACTATTAATAAAGTTTAATCCTTTTTTAATTTAATTAATTATTATAGATACTGGATTAAATACTTTGCCTAAATTATAAAGCCTTTAATTAATCTATTAAAGAAAAATGCCTTTTAAAGATAAATTAAAGAGTAGCAGTAAACTATAAATAAACTTAAAGAATTTATTACTTTTACTTTAATATTAATAATACTAAATATAAATAAAGGATATAGGGAAGTAACTTTAATAGTTAACGCTAATATAATAGGCTAAAGGGCAGTTTTAATATAGGTTATAGAAGAGAAAAGATATTTAATTTAGTATAAAAGCAGGTATTGGCTTTTATTAAAAATCAAGTATAATACTATAAAAAAGGAGTGTAAAGCTTTACTTTAAGCCTTTAAAAGGCTGTATATTTATATTTATAGACTTTTATTTATACTAGACATAAACGTTAAAGTAGTTATTAATTAAATAAATAATAGGATTAATAATATCTTTAATAGGTATATAACTTAGTAAATTAGCTATATCCTTTTTTTTAACTTTACAGTTAAATATATTTTAAAGAAAGAGAATACTATAATAGATATGTTATTTTATAAACCAGTAACTGCTATAAATAAAGTTAAAGTTAAGAAAAAAGGGGATTTAAAAGATTTTATAAATATATATTTAGGCATAATTTCGTTTATACTACTAGGAGAAAAGTATAGTAAAAAGTCTTAATAAATTATATAATACCTTTAAATAATATAAAAACTATTTAATCTTTTAGTTATAGACTTTTAATAATTAAAGAATAAAGCTAAAAGGTTTTATATAAAAGATAGGAGGTTATAGGCTAAATTAATAAAATACTGCCACTAGCCTATACTTATCTTTAATACCTTAACTATAAAGAAAATAGCTATTTAATAATATTATATAGAAATAGGTTATAAAAGAGAAAAAGTAAGTTTCTGTTGTTTAAAGGAAAGATATTAATAGCTATAAATATAGAATAATATATGCAAAGCTGTTATATTATACCCTTAATGCTAAGGCCTTAACCTATACTATCTTAAAGAACCAGTTATAGTAATAAAATTAACCAGGCCTATAAAAAAGGTTTATTTTAATATTTAATATATCCTAAACAACTATAAATATATTTATTTATTTAAAGGAAAATATAACTTTTATAAATAAGTAAAAGTAAAACTGATATTAACTCTATTATCCGCAGTAATAATAAAGTTTATCTTTAAATAGATTTACTAATTTAGTATAATAATTTAGGCCGTTATAAATAAAGGACCTAGAATAAAGAAAATACTTTTGTAAATATTAATTAATCTAAAAGTTAAAGTTATTTAAATATTAATATATAACCTAAAAGCTAATTCTTTTATAAAAGTTAATTATTAAAGCCTAATATTAATATTAATAACAATAGCCAGACGCGATAAAAAGTAGTTCTAGAACGTAGATAAGGCAATTATAGCTAATAAGTATACTATAAAGGGCTTAATAGGATATTTTACGTTTTATTTACTGTTTAGCTGGGAACTAATTTTCCCTTTAAAAGTAAAACTGCCTACCTAGCAGCTAATTAACTAGGATAAAGTCTATATAGTAGAAAATTAATTAATAGTATATACTTATATATTAAAAAAGAAGGAGGAAAATATAGAAATAGCTTAAGCGAAAGTAATAGCGTTTTAATACATATTAGCTAAAAGGATAAACGCTAATAATTAATACTTTTTACAGAAAATAATTAAGCCTTTTTTCCTAAATAACTTTATCCTACTTTATAATACATAACATTAAAAAGACTTCTTTAAAGAGGTAAAACTAAGGATATATTAACTAGGTCCTTGTAAGATTAAGTCTTAAGCAGAAGTAATAAAAGCTTATAAGCTAAAAATATTAAATAGGATTCTATTTAATAAAATTTATTTAGAAGAGTATTTAAAAAGGTTTATAAAAAATAAATTTAGCTAGTAAATAGTTAAATATAATAAAAAAGCCTTTAAAGATAAAAGCTTGAAGGTAGGTAAAGATTTATTTAAAAGTAAAGTAGTTAATAGAATAATAATTTAAATTACGAGCAATTAAAAATTAAAGAAACTCTTTAATAACTCCCTGGCTACTAAAAGAATATATAGCCTATAAGATTAAATAATCTAGCTAAATATTAAAGGATATATTTGCAGATTAAAGGAGGAGGAAATATATTAAGCAAAATATAATCCCTTACTATCTTTTAAAGTAGTAATTCTTAAAATAAATAATATAAGTTAAAATAACTACCTTTATATAAAGTATATATAAATAAAAGTAAACAGTAATATTTTTAAAAATAGTTATTAAATATTATTTTTAAAAAGGAAAAGACAGCTATTAAATTAAAGTCTACCCCTTTGACTTATAAAAAGTATAACGTAATTATATTATATAAAAAAAACTATAAAATTAAATAATTTATTAATTACTTTATTTATATTAATTATTTACTTTTTAATAGTAAAGGTTAAAATAAAATTTTAAATTTATTAAATTGCTTAACCCTTTACTTTTATCTTTAATAAAATAACGAAAGTCTTTTATAAAATAAAGGGCTATTAAAGGATTAAGATAATTAAAAACTACTGGCCTAATAGAGGTAAACGCCTAATCTTTTTTAAAGAAAGTAGTAGCTATACCTTAATTGCTTTATTAAAGCTAATAGTTAAAAAGATACTGCCAAGTATATAAAAAGGCCTTAAACTAAAGGCAATTTAAATAGTCCTTTTACTAAAGCCTAGAATAAAAATGGATTTATAAAAAGGGAATAGGATATACTCTTTAATAGCTGTAATAGTAATAGATTAAGTTTAAAGGCACCTTTAATAAAAATAAAGATTACGCTGCTTATAGAATAATATAAATAAGGCTTTAATATACTTTATCCGCTTAAAAAGAGTATAAAAGAACTACCTATAAATATATAAAACTTTTACTAGGATATAAACTAACTTAAATATTTTTCCTTTAATAGTATATATAATGTTTTAAAGATAGGACTAAGAACCTTTAAAGGTATAGCGCTAAAAGTATTCCTTGAAAGTATAATCTTTTATAAAGGATAATAGAGATAAAGATAATAAAAATAAAAGGGAAAAGGCAATCTTTAAATAAATTAGTAGGTTTAACTAACTAATATTTACACTATTAATAATCTAAATAATAAAATACTTTTAGACTTAAAGAGAGTTAAAGTAAAGATCTTAATTAAATAATACCTATTTATTAAAGCTTTATTTAAAGTAAATAGTTAAATAGGAAAATAGAGTTAAGTTTAATCTTTTTAGGATAAAGAAATCTCTTTAAAAGTCTTTTTACTTATAATAAGTATATTAATAAAGTCGGCTATATTAGGTAACTAATAATAGACCTTTTTAATAGGATTTTTTATAATCAAATAATAAAATAAAGAAAGGAAGATAAAGTAAAAGAAAAATAGAAAAGAAAGAAGAGGAAAAGGCGAGTAAGTTATAGGAGGTTACTTTAAAGGAGTAGTAATTTATATATAATAAGGAAAATCACTTTATATACTAAACTATATACCTAGGCTTATACAAAGATAAAAAATAGCTCTATACTCTTTTTCCTATTTTTTCTTTTACTTATTAAAAACCTATTTTATACCAGCCTAAGTATTGCCTTTAGTTTAAATCTTATTCTATAATTATTTAATTTTACTTAATCCCCTATCTCCTTTACTGCAATATTTTATTTAAAAAAGGATTTATATTTTTTTACTTTTTTTTTAACTAATAAAAGGTAAACTAAAAACTTTACTTTTTTACTATATTAGTTAAATATCCTTTAACTGCATTAGCAATTCTTTTAGCCTAAATAAATAGAACTTCGCTAATAGGTTACTTATAAGCCAGTATAACTATTAACTAATATAAATCTACCTTTAACTTAATTAATATATTAATAGTTACCTGCAGTTACCTATAAATAAATAAATTATTTAAAGTACTTTATACTATAATAAACTCTTTTAGATATTAGATATTAAAGAACCTATATAGACTTTCTATATTACTAATATCTATAATTTCTTATATAACCTTTCCTATAAAAACTAGACAGTAAACTTTAACTTAAATGTAATATTTTATATAGTAGTAAAAGGACTATTAATAGTGGAACCTACTTAAATAAAGATTTCGGTACTGTAAAACGCTTTTAAAGGCGCAGTTACTTTTAATTAAATAATGCTTTAAGCTTTCGGGATCTTTAATAAACTATAGTATTTCTAGAACTTTACAGAAAAAAGATAAATCTTAACAGGGTTTATTTATTTTCCTAATACTAATACACTTACATTTTCAATAAATATAAATACTTTTATTACTTTAACTTTAATAGGTATAACTATAAACGCTATATATAATAATTCCTTAACCTATAGGCCTATATACTTAAGAAAGCCAGATTCCTTTACTTATTTAAGTTTTATATAGTTCTATATATAGAATAACCTAGGTTTAATAAATGCAGCTAGTTAGGCCTATTTTAAATGTAATAAATACTTTAAGGATTTATTAGTATTAAATTAAATTAACTAGTAAAACCTTTAAGCAGAGTTTTAATCTCTTTTAGCTTTAGAAAATATAGGATAATTAACCTAGAAAGGTTTAAACTTTTACTTTAAAATTAATATTCATACCTATACTTTAAGAATTCAGTTAAAAGCTATATAGATATAGTTTAGGTTTTATATTAAGTGATAGCAGTAAATAAAGTTATTATTATAAACTTTAAAGTAAAGATAAAGGATATCCTGCCTTTTTTAATTAGGTATTATTTAATTAAACTTAACTAAGGTTAATAAGTACCTTTAAGGATAATTTATAAAAGGAATATAATAAAGATTAATAGTTAATGTTTAATAGATTTTAAAGTAGGAGTAAATAACTTTATAAAAGAGAACTGTTTAATTTACTATAATAATAGTTTCTTTGAATAACTAGTTATTCTATTAGTATTATATAAATAAACTAAAATATAATATCTATAGTTAACTTCCAGGACTTAACCTTTAACTTTAACTATACCTATACCTTTTATTATACAGCCTAATTAACTATAGTAAAGAAAAAGGAAAGTATTCTCTTTAGCTTTATAAACTATATTAATAATAAAGAAATAAAATAATACAGCTAGCCTAGCTATATAAGCAGTATCTATAATAAAAGTAATAATAAAATTAACGATTAAACGTAAATCTATATATTTCTTAGTAACGCTATAACCTATAAGACCTTTATTAACTGCGCCAGCATTATTAAAGGATACTAAAAGCTTAAAAGAGGATTTAACCTTTTTTAAAGAAAGTAATAGTTTTTTTAATAAATTAAAGGATAATTAAAACTTAAAAAAGGAAAGGGTTTTAAAAGTAAATATAAAACTTAACTAAAAGGCAATTAAAGAAAATAAAAAGGGCTTTGCGAAACTAGGTAAAAGAGGATAAACTATAATAGTAGCTTTTATAGCAGTAATAGGGAAAACAATACTTTAATATACTTAAATTTAGCAAATTATAGCCTTAAATATATACTATAGCTTAACTTTACTAGGATTAATAAATAAATTAATTTAAGATAATATTTAAAATTAAGTCTATATATTTATTTAAATAATAAAATAACTAATATAAAATAAGCAAATAGTAGCTTAAAATGCCTTGCAATAAATATAAACTATTAAAATAAAACTATTTAATTATAGCGGTTTAAATATAAAAAGGATAATTTAATATAAATTAAATATAGGGATATTAATAGTATATATAATAGTAATTCTATTTTTAGTTTTTCTTTCTTTATAATATACTTTTTTTATTATGTTTTTATATTATTAATATTTATTTTAAGGGATTATTATACTAATAGTAAAAGGATTAATAAAATAAATATTTTATCAAAATTTACTTTTTTTATTTTTAATATTTATAAAGAGGGTTTTATTAAAGGTAACTAATATATTTAATATACTTATACTCTTTTTTACTAGCCTATTTAAAAAAAGTTAGTTATTTATTTAAGTAATTACTAAATTAAAAAATCGTAAAAGTATAAGGATAAAACAGATAAACCTAGTTTAATAAAATATTAACCTGTATTCTCTTTTAATATATTACTTTACCTATAATTCTATAGCCGATAAAGCGTAAAGAGGTAACTATTAGTTGCTTTTAGCTGCAGATATCATAATTAAATAATTTGCAGTATTTTTAGTCCCTATATTACTTAACTATAGTTTTATGGTTTTATTAAGAGCGCGGATTCCTATACTTTATTTAGGTTATTGTTAGTGTATATATATATATGTTTAGAGTGCCGATCCCCCTTTAATAAAATAGTAAAGCTATTATAGTATATTTTTTAATAGAATTAAGCTTTATTTTTATTCTATCTATACTTTATATAGCTATACTGCGCTTTATTAATGTTTTATATACTTTTAAGTAATCTTAAAGCTACTTAAAATACTATATTTTATTAAAGTTAAGTATATTTAAGTTTTGTTATTATTAAAGTTTATTAAAAGCGCTTATAACCTATACTTTAACTATAAGAAATCCGCTTTATTAAAGTTAATTAATTTATATAATAAAGGAGTTATCTTTATTATTTATTAAAGCTTATAGCTGCTTAAAGGAGAGGGGATAAAGATTAACTTAATTAAAAAAGGCAATAGCTTAAATTATATTTACCTAACTATTACTAAATTTAATAGTAGTAGTATAAATAAAAACAGGCTTTTTTATATTTAAGTAAAGAGGGCAATTGCAATTAACTATTATAGTAGTAGTAGCTTTAAAAGTATTAATTTAAGTTAGTATAATAGTGAATAGTTAGTTAATATAGGTTATAATTTTAGTTATATAAAGATTATAGTATAAATTAAATAAATTAAAGGGAAAGTTAAAGTAGTTTAATTTTAACGGTAGTCTATAAATTTTATATTTAATTAAAAGGTAAAGTCCTTTTAATTAGTTTCTAAAGGACTTACTAAAGTATATATACCTGAAAGGCTTTACTATATAAATATTATATACCCTTTATAAATATAAAATATAGTATTTTACTAATAATACTTTATATACTTTCTTTTTATTATTCTTTATATTATAAATAGTAATTTTTATAATCTTACTTATATAGTTACTTTCTATAATTAAATATAGTTAAATATAATTAATTAATATTAATGAAAATATAATTAAACCTATTTTATATTAACTAAAGTATTTCCTTTCTTAAACTAAAATAGTTATATTAATATAGCTTAATTAAACCTATTAAATAATATATTATCTTTTACTTTTTTATTACTTTATTTCCTAGTATTTAATAATATTATTTTTACTTCCTTTATATTTAATATTCTTTATTTCCTTTAATTTAAATAATTTTATAATAGGCCTTTTTAATAAACTTTAAAAATAATAGGCCTAGTAAGTATATTAATTAAATCTATAGCGCTAAACCTATAAGTTATACTATTAAACCTTTTTATTATTTAACTAGTTATTTCTTTACCTTTAATTGCACTGCTTACCTAACTTAATTAAATTTAAGCCTATTAACTATTTAAGCTAGGTTTATTGTTTCAAACAACATAGACTTAAATAATATAAATTTAATTAACTTAGCTGACTTAAATAAGGTAGCCCCATTTAACGCTACTTTATTTAATAGGTTTTACTAAGCTAGTAATACTATTTATTTAAATTTAATAGACTTAGCTAATATAGCTTTAAACAATATAGCTTTAAATAATACCTTTTTATTTAACTTAACTAACTTTAATAATATATTCTTAAAAGCTGCCTTTATTATTAATAATACCTAAATAGTTTAATTTAATAATAAGCTAGCTATATAAAGTACTATATTAATAAATATAGATTTAAACTATAAAGGTAGCTATTATATAAACCTATTAATTACTATATGATTTAGGTTTATTAATAGTATAATATAAGGGATAACTTAAAGTTAAGTTAGTTTTCTTTAATAAAAGTATTATTATAGCACTAAACCTACCCTTTAATAACTTATTAGCATTATATATATCCTTATATAATAACTTAGTCCTATACCTTTAAACTATACTTATATAGCTTTTTACTTTATTTAAAGTATAATAAAGATATTACTTTAACCTATTATTTTATATACTATAATAGTTTATACTTTCCTATAATAACTGCGCCATTACCTTTAGCCTTTAACTTTACTTAAAACAAATTAATAAAGTCACTAATAGCTTAATTATAATACTATAAAAAGCTTTACATTTTACAGGAAATATATTAATCCTTGACTATAGCAAGACCTTAAGCTTAGATGCCTATATCCCTATAGTAAAAAATATACCTTCACTCAACTTTTTAGCTTATACTTAATTCCCTAGCTGTTACGACCCGACTATGTTAAAGACCTGGTTACGGGATCACGGCAGAATATCGGAACCTTTAACCAATCATTAATAGATTGTAGCTATAAGCGTAATCCTATAAGAGGGATTACTGTATAAAACTGTAATCTTAAATCGACAGGATTACTATAATCTAAATAATCTAAATATATTTACTATATATCTCCTTTATATATAAGACTAGATAAATTATAATCATTTAATATAATTATTTAAACAGTTATTAATATAATTATTTACTTAAACTACCTATTCTATAAAATAGTAATTATATTACCTTACTTAGTATTTATCTTTAACCTCTGTCAGTATAAACCTATAAACCTTAGTTTAACTGTTAAGAATTAACCTAAATCGTTATATATTAACGACTTTTATTTAAAAGGCCATTAAAAATCCTAAGTAATACTGCAAGTATATCCGCTATAGTATCCTCTTTTAATAATCTTAATACTCTACCCTTTATTCTACCTCCTCGCTAAATGCAGGATAAGAATAAAGACAATAATATAAGTAAAAGCGAAAATAAAGATAAAGTTAATAAAACGGAATAACTTCGCATTTATATAAAGGAAGCCTTTTAATGTATAAAATCCAACTGTATAGAATAAAAGCAATACTATTAATACTTAATTATTAAAAACACTAGGCTTAACTAAATAATTCAGTAATAATAAATAACTATTATAAATTTATAGAATTAAGCCTTATTTACTCTAAAGCTTATACTAAACTATAAAGGGAATTAACCTTTAAGGGATTTAAACGAGTTGCTTAAAATATAGCCCTTTAAACCTTTTAATAGAAATACTATAGCATTTTAACCATTTCTCACTTAACTATATAACTATTTTACTTACTTTTTAACTAGCTTTAATATAGAGATTAGTAAAGTCTTTTTAGCTGCTAAATAACTTAAAGGAAATACTTTAAATTAGTTTAAACTTAGTTAAAGGGATTTGTTTAATAATAAAAGTAAAGTTAATAAGTAAATATAGCTTATATTCGCTAGCTATAATTAATTTAAAAAAAAACTAAAAAATATCTTGAATAATATTAATAAAAAATATACTATAGAAAATAAACTTATAAACTTAATTTAAAAGGGAAAATACTTTAACTATACTATATACTTTAAAAACTATACTTTTAAAGTTAAATAAAAAAACTTTACTTGTATTAAACGCTTTTATAATAAACTTAAACTAAAAGTTAAAAAGGAAGCTTATAAATTCTCTTATAATAAAGGTATTATTAAATTTATTAAAAAATATATTAATATAGACAATTTATTTTATAAACTTTATTTCAATATAAAGAAAAAATAATGGTAGTGTAAATAAATTTACAAATATTAAAAATATATAAATTAAAGTAAAAAGTAATAAAGATATATTGCTAACTTTAATAATAAAAGACTTAATTAAATAAATCTAAACGCTATTTAAAAAAGAAAAGTAAAAATTATTTATTATAACTATAATAAATTAAAATATATTTTAAAGGACTATAAAGCTTTATAAAAATTAAAAATTAATAAATCTTAAAAGCCTGCACTAAAACTTAAATAAAAGGTTAATATAATTTCGAAAACTATTAATTATATACTACTTAACTAAACTATATACTATAATAATAGCTGCTTTATTTATAAATCTAATAAAAGTAAAAGCAGATAATACTTAAAATAATTTAAAAAGATATTTATAATAAATTAAAAAAAATATTAGTTAAAGCTTAAATCTTTAACTTTTAAAGATATTTTTAAAGAAAATAAAATAAATAAATATTTACTATACCTAAACAGTTTAATAAAATAAAACCTAAAGCTTAATTATATAAAGTTAAATAAATATAAGAGTATCTTAAATAAATAAATAGTTACTGCAATTAACTATTAATATTTTAATTAAATTACTGTAAATAATAAAAAATAAATTAATAGCAGTAATTTTAATAATAAAAATAAAAATAACCCTTTATAATGTAAACTATTACTATATAGTACTATACTTTTAAAACTAGAAAATATATTATTTATAAATAGTAACTTTAAAAGAGAATTAAATAAATATTACTAAAACCTAATTAAAAGAGTTACTATAAGTATACAGTAAAATAGGATAAACCTATACCTATATAAATAGCTTTATATATAAAACAAAGTTAATAATAAAATAGCTATTAAAGCTATCTTAATTACTTTAACTATATGCAAAAAACCTATATATTTTTATATATAAAGAGACTATACTGCAAATAACCTTACTTATAAAAAGCACTATACTATATTCTAAGTTATTTATATTATATATAGATATATAATATATTTCTATAAAAAAGTAAAATATAATATATTTCTAGTTAAAATCCTATTTTACTTTATACAATAAATATAGGATTATAATACTTTTAAAAAATAAATTATAACTATATAGTATTAAAACTTTAAGATTATTATTATTAAACTAGATACTAAAACTTTAAAGGAATATCGTCAGCTATAAAGACTTAAAGGATATAAGTTTAAAGGATACTATATCTACTATTAAAAGATATTAATAAAATAGCACTTTTATTATAATAAAAGGTTTAAATGCAATTAATAATAATATTTAAAATGCAATAGTTTAAAGTATATTATATATAAGTAAAGTAAATTATAAAACTAGCACTTATAATAAACTAACAGCACTGTATATTTATCGCTAAACTATATACACTATTAGAAAAATAAATGCATTACTTACCTATAAAAAAAACTCTAAAAGTAGCAAATATAGAAGTATATAAGGTATAAACCTACTTTAAAAGACAGAGAGATTAATTAAATTATAAAAGAGCTATATTAAAACCAGTTTAACTTTATTACCTATAAAGGAACTGCTTATAATAGGAAAAGGTAGTATTTACTTTCAGGAACCTTAATTAATTGCAAAATCTATATAAAAAGAAAGAAATTAAGAAATAATTAATATTACCTGTAAAAGGGCTATAAATTAATAATCAACAAATTATATCTTTTAAAATATTAAATAATAAAAGTAATAATAAAGATTTACTATATCTTAAATTAAAGATAATAGTTAAAGGATATCGGCTATATATATTAATAGATAGCAGAGCGATAAGTAATTTTATTATACCTATAACTGTAAATCGCCTATAATTGCCTTAAAAAAAGAAAACTAAACTATATTAACTTTATTAGGCAGAAAGAGGAGCCTTTATATATAATAACGGATAAGTTAAGTAAAAGACTAATTATTTTAAACTTGAAATCACGAAATGTAAAAGAGTAGTTCTTTGCAATATAGTAAATATTAATAAACATAATATTATTTTTAGTTATTTTTAGTTAAAATATAATAACCCTAATATTAACTAGGAAAATAGTTAGCTTTATTAACACAATAATAAAGCTTCTTTAATAACTAGAACTATTAGAAAGGCTTTAGCTGTAGGGCAAAAATCCTATATAGAACCTTTAAGTATATTAAAAAAAGGAATTAAAAAAGTTACCTTTAATTTAATTACAGAAATAATCTATTTAAAAGTAAAGTTTAAGCAGAGTAAAAGAAAGGATAAATAAATTTAAAGAATAATTACTTTTTTATAAAAAGCATTTAATAATATTAATAAAATACTTAAAATAAAAAGCCTTAAAATAGCAGTATTACTAAAATAGCTATAGAATATCCTTAAAGAATACTAGAAATATAATAAGCTATTTAAAGAAACACTTAATATAAAGCTACTAGAATATAGTTAATTAAGCTATATAATTAAACTTAAAGATAATACAAGCACTACCTTTTATAAAATTTATAACTTAAATAAAAAAGAGCTTAAAAGCCTATATAATTATCTAAACAATATATTAGCTAAAAAATATATTTAACCCTCTTTATTACAAAGAGGCTATTTTATTATATTTATATTAAGAAAAGAGGTAAACTATAGTTAATTATAGACTACTAACAGTTTAATAAAGCTACTATTAAAGATAAAACCCTATTACTGTTAATTATAAAATTACAGGATAAACTATATAAAAAGAAGTAGTTTACAGTATTAAATTTTAAAAGCGCTTATAACTTTATTTCAATTAAGGAAGGATATAAATAAATAACTGCATTTTAAACCAAATACAGTTTATTTAAATATTTAATTATAGCTTTTGGTTTTATTAATACCCATACAATATTTTAAAAAATAATTAATAATATATGAAAAGAATACATTAATATTTTTATAGTTATTTACGTAAATAATATTTTAATCTTTTTAAATACCTTTAAAGAATATAAAATATATATCTATAAAGTATTATAAACACTATAAAATACTAAGCTACTTATAAAATTAAAGAAATATAAATTCTAGATACAGAAAGTTACTTTTTTAAAGTATATTATTACCTTTAAAGAAATTTATATAAATCTATTAAAAGTGTAAGCAGTAAAAAGCTGGCTTATATTTATAATAGTTAAAGAAGTTTAAAGCTTTTTAAAATTTATTAACTATTACTAATAATTTATTAAAGGCTATAAAAATATTGCATAAACTCTTTATAAATTTACTAAAAAAGATTAAAAGTTCCTATAAATATTAAATATATAAAACCCCTTTAATAAACTTAAATAGTTTATTTTAAAAGAACCTATATTTATTATATTTAACTTATTTAAAGAAATAAAAGTTAAAATAAATACTTTTAACGTTACTATAAAAGCTTAATTTAATTAAAAGGATAAAAATAGTAAATTATACCTTATTGCCTTTTATTTTTAAGCACTATATAGCATGGAATTAAATTATTTAATATATAATAAAGAATTCTTTACTATTATTTTTATATTTAAAGAATAGCAATACTACCTATTAAAAGGAATATATAAAGTTAAAATATATATTAATTACAAGAATATTATATATTTCGCAATAGTTTAATAATTCTTTAAAAAATAGATCTGCTATATAGAATACCTTTTAGAATTTAATTATATTTTAATCTATTAGAAAGGATCTAAAAACAGATAAGTAAATATATTTAGTAGACGAGCTGATTATAATAAGGGAAAGATTAAGTATACTAAGCAGATCTTAAAATAAACCCTTAAAGGATATTACTAATAAATAGCACTTTGAGCTATATATAAAGTATTTAGCGATAATATTATACTTTAATACATTAAAGAGCACTATACTATTTAAAATAATAATAGATTCTTAAAAGATATAGAGTTTAATAATAAAGGAACTTAATAATAAAATAAGAAAATCTAAATCTTAAATAAACTCTAGAAAGATATAGTTATAGAAGTCTATTAATATCTAATATATAAGTATAAAGGCATTTGCAAAATGTATAAATAAGTTTAAAGGTATTTTAAGTTTTAAAGGCTTAAAAAAGTAATATAAAACGTTATTTCTTACTATATAAGTTATAGAATAGTTAAAGCTTTAAAATATAAACTATACAGTAAACCTTAACCTTTATTAGTATTAAAGCGACTATAGGAATTAATTTTATTAAACTTTATTATTAAACTACTATTATCTATTAAACTGGAAATAAAGATTAAATATAATAATATTTTAATAATGATAAACTAATTTATTAAATACTTTTACTTCTTTTTATATAAAAAAGTAATAAATATAAAAATACTAGGTTATATACTTTTGCGATTTATTGCAGCCAATTATATAATTCCAGCTCAGATTATTTTTAATTAAAGATTAACCTTTATATCTAAATTCTAGCAAGTATTTATAAACCAGTTAAATATAAATTATAAGCTTAATACTATATACTACCTATAGATAGATAAATAAATAAAATGCATTAATTAAGTTATTAAAGCCTATTTAAAAAGTTATATTATCTTTAATTAAAATAATTAAATAAAAAAGTTATTAATTATATAAATATCCTATAATAGTAACATTTTAAAATTAACTGGATTTAGCCTTATATATATTAATTACAGCTTTATACCAGATATATATAAAGCGTTAAACAAAGGCCTATATATTAATAAAGTATAAATTAAAGTTAAAGATATGAAGCAGTTATATAAGGAAATATAAATATACCTTTACTTTATATAAAAAGAATTAAAGAAAATATACTAATAAATATAGATTAAAAGGATTAATCTTTAAAGAAAGAGATATAGTTTACCTATATTAATATTCGCTAAAGAAAAAGACTGTAAATATTAAAATAATCCAATTAAGCTATAAATTAAATTTTAAAAAACTTAAACTTTACTTAATTAAAAAGGTTATTTTAAAACTTATTTATAAATTTATACTATTCGATAGTATTTAGATTTACCTAGTACTTTATATTTTACTATTTAAAAAAGTATTATAAAATAAATTAAAAAATAGACTAATTATAGACTTAATTAAGGTTTTAGCGGTTAAAGAAAAATATAAAGTTAAAGAAGTTAAAGCTATAAAAGTAGAAAATAATAAACGCTAATATTTAATTAAATGGAAAAACTATAAAAAGGAATATAACTTTTAGGAACCTACTAAATATTTATTAAACGCTAAGAATAAATTTAAGCAGTTTTATTAGTCTTTAGGATTAAGGGATTTAAATCCGCAAAATTGTCGCTAAGCCTTAAAAAAGCTTAATCCACCTTAGCAGGCACCCCTAGTAACTAGAGATTAATTATTACCTCTGCCTCTTAAATAGATAAAGAAGGCGGTATATTATCCTCTTTATCTAAACCCTATAGCCTTTATTTAAAAAGTTTAGTATATTGCTTATATACTTTTTTTTAATATATTAAATACAGTTTAAATGCCCTGCAGCCGCTATAATCTGCAATTAAAGCTCTGCCAGATAGAAATAAAGACCCTTTAGCTTTTCACCTACTTTATTTTCTTTTAATTTAAGCTTTTTCTGCTGCTTAAGTATACGCATAATTAAAGAAGTTAATAGAAAGGCATAAAGGAGAGGAAAAAGAGGAGCGTATAAAATAAAGCAATTAAAACCCTATCGCAGGAACAGCCTTAATATATATATTTACTATACTTTAAAAAGTTACTTATTATCTAATAAACTAATTTCTTTTAAAAGCAAAAAGTATAAAGTATATTAACAGGATTACTTTTAAAAAGAACTAAAAAAGTAAATAAAGTATATTTATTAGATGTATAAGCGCAAGGTTTAGTAATATAATCTATTATAGTATTAGTATAGGAAAGGTAAAGAGAATAAACAGATAAAACTTATAAAGGAATTAACAGGTTTTAAAGATAAGATTAATAGGAGGGGGATATTATATTATAACCTAACTATATTAAAAACCTAGTTATAGGATTACAGTAAAATATTAGAACTTTTAACCAATTACTAATAGATTATAGCTATAAGCGTAATCTTATAAAAGGGATTACTGTATAAAACTGTAATCCTAAATTAATAGGATTACTATAATTTAAATAATCTAAGTATATTTACTATATATCTCTTTTATATATAAAACTAGATAAGTTATAATCATTTAGTATAGTTACTTAAATAGTTATTAATATAATTATTTACCTAAACTACCTATTTTACAGAATAGTAACTATATTACCCTGCTTAGTATTTATCCCTGACCTCTTTATTAGTATAAACCTATGAACCTTGGTTTAACTGTTGAGAATTAACCTGGATTGTTACACTAGCCTGTATTTAATTTAAAAATATTAAAGTAAAAATAAAAGGCGTAAAAGGGACCTTAATTAAAAGGTAAAGCTAGCTAATTACTTTTATAACTGGCTTTATATCTATATTATGTTAAAAGCTTATTATAATAACTATAACTTAACCTTATAACTTTAAAAGCTATAACTGAAGTAGTTTTTTAATATTTTTTTAACTACTTTTAAAACTAAGATTATAACTTTAATATAGTTTTAAAATAAAAAAAGTTTAAAAATACTGCTATTATTAAAAACTTAAAGGTTACTTAATATAAACTTTAAAGTTAAAGTAATATAATTAATAAATTTATTAAAGCTAAAAGTAATAATATCTTTAAATATTAAACTAATAACTTTAAAGATAAATTTAATACTAAGAATATAAATATAGAAACATATTAATAAAAGTATATAAACTAGTATTTTACTAAATTATATAATATTATAATTAATATTAAATACTTTAATACCCTTTATAAATATATCCTTTATATTAATAGTAAACTAAATAGTAATGCCTATAACTTAATATAAAATACATTTAACTATATTATAATAAAAAAGGATAACTATATAATATTGTTAAAAAGGAGGGCTAACAAGCAATACTTTTAGTGTATTTAAGTAACCTTTCTATTTTAGCTAGACCCGGAATTAGGCCTAATGCTAGGACCAAGCTTTAAAGGAACTTCAGTATATATTAGGAAATTTCTGTTATCTTTAACGATAACAATTAAGCTAGGACCAGCTACCCCGCCTACCCTAGATTTAATATAATAGGCATAATGGCTATTGTAAAAAATCTGACTAAAATGGTTTACTATTTATATAGCTGTAAGTCGATTTGGACGATTTCCTATATAAATAAATTTTGCGGAAAATAAAAATAAAGCTATAAACCCAATTCTGCTGCTATATTCCTATTATTTAGTTAAAGGACTATTATAAAAGACAAAGCTATTATTTATATAATTACTTCTATACTGGCTGTATATATACTAAATATTCTATAGCTATTAGCTATTAGATTATTTACAATTTAATTATTTATCTATTATTAGCCTAATTAAACTTTTAGTTATTTCTTTATTACTGTATTGTATACAGCTTCTTAAATGCTATATATAAATAAGGTTTAGTATAACCTTATTATTTCAATAGGTTATAAGCCTAGGAGAGTTTTCTTTAAGTCTCTATTAATAGATTCCTTTAATGGTTACAGCATTTCTTTTAGCGCTATCAGAGCACTTATAGCAGGTTTTTTATAATGCTTATCCTAGTGCTTATATTAGCACTTTTAGGATTTTGGCTACCTGAAGCTATTCCTAGGCTTCTACTGCAAATACTGTTGCAGTTATAGTAATACTACTTGTATTACTACCTCTATATACTATATAGTAAATCCCTTATTTATATAGGATATAGGTCCGATATTGGCAGTATAAGTCGACCTATTAAGGCTTTTAGCAGCCTTATTTCTTTAATTAAGGATAATAGCTTTCTTTAATAATAAAGGGATTTATTTATGGAAGTATAGAATATAGAATAAAAGCTTTAGGTATAGAGGGCTTTTATTAAAACAGTAAAGGTATAGTTAAAGGGTTAGAATAATACTATAACTCAGTTATCTAATACCTTAATTAGTTTAGCTGCTGCAATTTTAAGTCTTTAACCTTAACGGACTATAAATCCAATAAAGGTTAATCTTATAGCCTTTATTTTAATGCTAATATAAACTTTTACCTCTATTCCTATACCTATTTAAGTTCTATTTTTATTAATTCCTTAACCTTAAACTATTATTTTAACTTTAAATAATAATTTTATTAAAAAGGCATTAAAGGTTTATAGCTTTCCAGAAAGCTATAAGCTAATAGGTCTTAATAATTTTAATTAGTGGAAACAGTCTTTAAGTATTATACTAAAGGCTATAGATTACTATACTTTTATAGAAAATCCTATAGTTACTAATTCTTTATTTAATTTAAAACAGGCCTTATTATTTATACTAATTAAGGACAACTTAATAGCTATTCCTACTATATCTATTATTTGGATTTAAAGCTTAAAAAAAGCATTTTTAGTATTATAAAGACTATATAGTTACTTTAATATACTTTAAAAAGATTCCCTTTATAGGGAATTTTATTTATTAAATTACAGTAATTATAAAGGATCTTTACTAAATTTAACATTACTTTTAATAGCTTATTAGCTAAGTTAACTATTTTAAAAGTTAATATTAATATACTAAATCAAGTAAATTAATATTTAAATTCCCTACAAAAGACTTATCTTTAATAGGCTAAGAGGATTAAAGGAACTATTAGACTTAGCAGAGTTATCGGGCAACACTAAAGGTTTTAATATTTAATTTCTTATAGCAGATATACTAAAAGAGACTAGGAATCTATCTTCTACTGCATATAAGGTTAATAAGTCCTTAGGGCCTTCTACCCTTTAAAGATTAATTGGTACCTTTTAGATCTAAAGGTTAAAAACCAGCTTTTAACTCTTATAAAAGGAAAGGAAATTAAAAGAATTAAAATAATAATCAGAAATAAGCTAAAGAGGATTATGCTTTTACTAATATATATAATCTAGCTACTAGAGGGTATAGCGTAATAAAGCTATTAAAAGATTCCTTTACTAAATTTATTATTAGTTTAAATAGTAATCGAAATCTTTTATAAGCCCTAAACGCTAAAAAAGGGAGAAAGTCTTTAAAATCCCCTAATTCCCTAAACTTCCTATTTAAGATAGTCTATTATATAATACTAACTCTATAGTTTATATAGTTAATTCTAGAAAATAGTTTATAGACTATAAACTTAATAATAGGGAACTTAGTGTTATTTATACTAAAAGGGGTCTTATTACATTTAAAGGAATAGGTACAGCCACTTTTAATATCCTTAATAAAGATAATTAGTATAAAAAGATAATACAGCCAAATACCCTCTATTACCTATAGCTAGATATAAACCTTATAAGTGGTTTAAGGTATTACTAAGCTGGAGGATATATATAGTATAATACTCTTTTTAAAGGCTATAAATTAGCCTTTAAGACTAAAACTAGGAGACTATTAGCAGTTTTCGGTAGTAATACCTATCTTATCTATATTCTAACTAGATATACAGTCTTTAAATCATTAACTATAAAGCTGTATAAAGATAAGATTCCTAAGCTTTAAATCCTAAAGCTGACTATAGGTCAGGATAATAAGGAATTAAAGGGAGAAATAAAGCTAGATTCTATATATTAAATAATTCCTAGCTTTTAAGATATTAATCCCTTACTCCTTAACCCTATTTTAAAAAAAGTACCTCTTACTATTCTCTTTATTTTTATACTAGTTATACAAGACTCTGCAGTTATAAAGGATCCTATAAGTATAGATATATCCTATTTTCTCTATAATAGTATTAGAAAGCTAGCCTTTCTAGCTGCTGCAGTATAAAACCTATAAATACTTAAGTAAGTACTTTATAGTCTTAATAAAACTAAATGGCTAACAGCAATTAATAGTGAATTTAACCAGCTAGTCGAATAATATTCCTTTACCTTTATTAAGTATAATAGTATTCCTAAAGGCAGGAATCCTATTACTAGTCAATTAGTTTTAAAGACTAAAAAAGACTAAAATAATAAAATAGTAAAATTTAAAGCTAAACTAGTTATTAAGGGTTTTCAATAATTAAAAGGAATAGATTTCAACCAAATATTTACCTTAACAGCTATTCCTTTTACCTAGCAGCTCCTATTAGCCTTAACTATTATCTATAACTAGGAAATTAAATAAATTGACTTTATTAATGTATTCTTTAATAGTATACTTAAAGAAACTATTTTCTTAAACTTCCTTAAAGGATTTAAAGACTATACTAGTTAAACTTCCTTTAAGATTAAGTCTATTCTTAGAAAGCTGGGTTATAACCTTAATATAGATTAGGTTATTTAGTTATAGAAAGCTCTTTATAGCCTAAAACAGTCCCTTAAAGAATAGTAATAGGCTTTATAAGCTTTAGGAAATAAACTAGGATATAATCCTTTAATTTCTAACTCTGCTATTCTCTATAATCTAAATAACAGTATTTTTATTATTACTTATATAAATAACTGTCTTTTTATTAAACTAAATAAAAAAGCTATAGCTTAACTAAAGCTAACTTTTAATAAAGTCTATACTATAAAAGATAAAGGCCCTGCCTCTTTCTTTTTAAGGGTTTAGATAGTTAAAGATAAAAAAAGAGGCCTTTTTTAGCTTTCCTAGAAATAGTATATTATTAAAGCTATAGAGTTTTTTAACCTTTAAAACTCTAAGCTTATTTAATTACCCCTACAGCCCTTTATTTTAGCTAATAAAACTATAACTAAACTAAATAAAGCTAATACTAAGCTTTTTTAAGCTATTATTAGTACTATTATTTACTTAATAACTTATACTTAAATAGATACCAGCTTTTTAGTCTAATACCTAGCTAGACAATTTCAAGGCCTTTATAAAAAGCACTTAAATGCAGCCTATAACCTATTACAGTATTTAAATAGTACCTAGAATCTAGCTATTTAATATACTAGAAAATCTAGCCTTATATTTATTAGCTATTGCGATAATGATTTTACTAAGGATAAAGAATTAAGCAACTCGACTTATAGCTAGGTTATTATAGTTACTAATAGGCCAATTAGCTGGAAATTAAAAAAGGGCTTAACTATCTGTCTTTCTATGCTAGAAGCAGAGTTTATAGCTTTTATAAAAGCTATTAGAGAGATTTAATGGCTTATTGGCCTATATAAAGAGGTAGATCAACTAATTAAATAGCCAATCTCGTTACTTAATAACAATAAAGGTGCTATTTCTACCTTAAATAACCCTACCCTTTATAATCGAATAAAATATACTTTATTACAGTGTAATTATATTAAGGAATAGGTTAAAAATAGTGTTATTACAGTTAACTATCTGGAAACCAGTAAAATGGTTACTAATAGGCTTACTAAGCCTCTTCTAGGTCCGAAATTAAGGAATTTTATAAGTCTCTTTAATTTTAAAATTTTACCTAAGGTATATACCTAAAGTTCTTACTTTTCTTATAGCTATTAACTATTTTATAGTTATTAGCTATCTTTATTATTTTTAACTATATTAGCAATCTTTTTTATTTTTATATTTTAATTACTTTCCTATATCTAGATCCTATATTTACTTTAAAGTTATATAGGATAGTATTTATTTTAAAGGGAGTGTTAAAAAGGAGGGCTAAAAAGCAAGGATTTTAGTGTATTTAGGTAACCTTCCTATTCTGGCTAGACGCGGAATTAGGCCTGACGCTAGGACTAAGCTTTAAAGGAACTTTAGTGTAAGTTAGGAAATTTCTATTATCTTTAATAATAATAATTAAGCTAGGACCAGCTGCCCCGCCTACCCTAGACTTAATACAATAAGTTTAATGGCTATTGTGAAAAGTCTGACTAAAATAGTTTCCTGTTTGTATAGCTATAAGTCGATTTAGACGATTTCCTATATAAATGAATTTTGCGGAAAATAGGAATAAGGCCATAAACCCAATTCTGCTACTGCATTCCTATTATTTAGTTGGAGGACTATTATAGAAGATAAAGCTATTGTTTATATAATCACTTCTACACTGGCCGCATATACACTAGATATTCTATAGCTATTAGCTATTAGATTATTTATAATTTAATTGTTTATTTAATTGTTTATTTATTATTAGCCTAATTAAACTTAGTCGTTTCTTTATTGCTGCGTTATATACAGCTTCCTAGAAGCTATATATAAATAAGGTTCAGTATAACCTTGTTATTTTAATAAATATAAAAATAAAAAAGTAATAAAGCCTTTATTAAATTCTTAGACTTATAATATAAAACTCTCAACCTTTTATAATTTATTACTTAAAAGTTCAATAAAACTAATACTTAAAAAGTTAATGGCTTTTATATTAAAGTATTTAATTAAATAGTTATTACTTTTACTAATAAAACTAATAAGCCTATAAATAACAGTAACTAGTTTACTTAAAAAACTTTTAGGTAAAAGGTTTATAATAAGTTTAAAGAGTAGGCCTATTATACTAAATTTAAAGGCAACTATAAATTTAAAAAGCTAAATAGTAACTATAGTCTTTAATAAGCCCTGCCTTAAAATAAATTAAACCCTTTAAAGTAAAAAGATATAAGCAATCCTATATAATTAAATACTATATCCTTTACTTTATAATACAAAAAACATTAATAACTTTATAACCTATACTATTACTATAGCAGTTAATATATAGTTAATAATTATATAGAAAAGTAAAAAGCTAATACTATAAAACCTTAAACTTTATAGGGATATAATAGGAGCTTTTTAAAATATAAAATATATTAAAGTAATAGCACTATAATACTTTAAGGTAAGGTATATATTTTAAGCTAAAGAAAAAGTATATTAGCACTATAAATTCCTATTGTTTAATTCCTATAATATTAATACTTTTTAGCTTAAAAAAATAACTTATTATACTATAAAAATTAATTTTTATACTATATTAATAAAACTAACTTTATTAAAAGATTAATTACGTTTAATAATATATTTACCTATAAAAATATAACTTTTAATATAAAAAGGCAGGGAAAAAATTAATTTTCTAATAATATTATATTAAAAAGTATAATAAAATATTAAAATAGTCTATAAATCTAATACGTTTATAAATATAATAAATTATTATTTATTTATACTATATTATTCTTTATATATTTACTACTAATTATATTAACCTTTATTAATAGTAGCTGTTTAATATAAGGCTTTATAGACTAGTATTTTCTTTAAAAGTCTTAAATCCTAATAAAGTAATTGCCTAAATTAAAAAGCTTTATTTTAACTGATAGTAAAGTAATAGTATAGTTTATTAACTATATAATCTTAAATATAAAAATAAAGGAATATAAAAAGCTATATATATTTTTATTATTTATCCTTTAAATTAAAACCCCTTTATCCTTAAAATACTATAGCTATAGTAATATAGTCTTAATATTAAGTAGCCTATATTAATAGTTACCTTTAATTTATAAGACTGTTTAATAAATTATTACCTTGAAATATATACTATATTAATAATTCCTAGCTTAATAACTATTTTATATAATATTAATATTTTAAGTAAACCCTTAAAGTTAATACTTTATACTACTAGCAAGAAATAAAACAATATATTAAAAAAGATAGAAAAAAAGTTAAAAAGAAAGTTAAGTTTTAAGCTTATATTAAAAATATATTAAAAGAAATAATACCTTAATAAAAAAAGGGATTTATATATTAACCTTATATTAATATGAAAGTAAAATCACTACAATATTTATTAACTTAATAACTATAAAAGATTAAAGACTAAAGTATAAATAATATTAAATAAGTCTTTAATCTTAATTTTAATAATACTAATAGCTAGGAACTATTAATATTTATATTAATATAACTCAATATAACTCTATAAGCTAAATATATTAATATTTAAAAGAAAGCCTATAGCAGTAATACTATATAAGTAACTTAACTTAGTAAATATTTAAATATTTACTGCAATATTATTTATTTAATTTTATAAAGGTTTATTTACCTAGTATATAAAACTAACTTAAATAAACTTAGTAAAAGATATATAAAAGCAGGAATATAAAATATATAATTATTAAAACTTAATAAAGATATCTTTATAAATATATTACATAAATAAAGTAGCTTTATAATAGTATAAATATTATTCCTCATAGTCTTTTATAAATCCTTTATATACTATTATAGCAGAGAGTACCTTTAAAGGATATTAGAGTTTAATATTAATAAGTTTATAAAAGTAAAGCTAAAATTAATAAAAAGTAAGATTTAAAATTTTTTTTAATTAATTATAAAATAAAACTATTGGCTTCTTTTTATAGTTTGTAAATAAACTTGCCTTTAAAAGATTATAAGACTATAAAATTAAGCTTTTACTATAAAAGGAACTACTATATTAAAAAAGCCGCCTAATATTACTAAATAAACTTTAAGTTATGAGAAAATAGTTAAATAAAAATTTATTTAAAGGATTTATTAGGGAATTTAAACTAAAATATACTGCCCCTTTACTTTTTACTATAAAACTTAAAACAGGTATATATATTTATTAAAATTATTAAAGCTTTAATAATATTACTATAAAAACTCGCTACCTATTACTATTAATCTAGGAAATATTAAATACTTTATATAATATTAGATTTTATATTAAATTAAATATAATAACTGCCTTTAATAAACTTAAAATTATAAAGGGATATAAATAAAAAACAGCTTTTATAACCTAATTTAAGCTATTTAAAACCTTTATTATACCTTTAAGCCTTTATAGCGCCTTAACCTTCTTTTAATATTATATTAACTATACTTTATATAGTTTACTTAATAGAATTTATATAGTTTACATTAATAATATTTTAATTTACTTAACTATATAAAAGGAATATTGATAATATATATAAAAAGTTATAAATAAATTAATTAATATATGTCTTTAAATTAATATTAATAAAAGAAATTTAAAGTAATAAAAATAAAGTTTTTTAGTTTAATTATTATAAATAATAGCATTAAAATAAACTTTAAAAAAGTAATTGTAATTATAAGTTAAAAGAGACCTTTAAACCTTTATAAATTTTAATATTTTTTAAGCTTTATAAATTTCTATTAGCAGTATATTAAAGACTTTTTAATATCTACAAACCCTTAAATAGCCTTTTAAAAAAAGATATACTATAAAATTAAATAAAACTTTATACTACTGCATTTAATAATCCTAAAACCTAGTTTATAACTGCCTTAATCTTTACCTTTTTAAACTATAATAAAAGAATAGTTTTAAAAAAAAATACTTTAAACTAAGTATTTAATAATATTCTTTTTTAATATAATAAAAATAGTATTTTGCAATTAATAGTATATTTTTTATTAAAGTATTTAGCTATTAAATATAATTATAAAGTTTATAATAAAAAGCTATTAGCTATTATTAAATTATTAATAAAATAATATTTTAAACTTTAAACTATAAAATATAAATTTAAAATTATTATAGATTATAAAAACTTAAAATACTTTATAACTATTAAAGTATTAAATTAAAAATAAATCTATTAATATTATATTCCAAGTATACTTCTTTATATATAGTTAATACTATTATAATAATTGCTATAAATGTAATTATTAGCCTATTCTTTTACCTATTAGTGTAATAGTATAATAGTTTATTATACGATAATTGTATATAGCTAGTGGCCTTAGGTTCCAATTGTATTAGTGTTCTGCACTTTTTAGACCTCTGCCGCTAATAAGCCCGCTATATAGCAGTACTTAGGCTGGTATTATAGCGTGCGCTTGGGGGATAAAACAACTGTATAGACCTAAAGGATAGATTGGTCCCTTATCTAGTCGTTGCCTTAGGCTTAAGGATAAGCCCTGAGAGAGAGGGATATCGTGTTATATTCCGAGCACGTTTCCCTTATATACAGTTAGTACCATTATAATAATTGCTATAAATGCGATTATTAGCCTATTCTTTTGCCTGTTAGCGTAATGTTATAATGGTTTATTACAATTAATTTAAATTTTTATTTTAATATAATTTCTAAATTATTTATTAGCCTAAACTAAAAGCAGTAAAGTTTAATATAGTAAATAAAAGATTTTAAAATATGCTAATAAAGTTAAACTAAAATAAAAGTTCACTAAAAGAAAAAAATAAAACTTTATGTTGAAAAAGCAGCTTTAACCCTTATATTTATATTAATATTATAGGAAATATAAATAATAAAAACCTTTTTATTATAATAACTAACACTTTAATTTTAAACCTAGAAAGATTAATTAATAAAATAATTAATAAAGCTAATAAAATATTAAATACTGTAAATATTATAATATAAGTGTTTTAAAACCTAGCTATTTAATAATAACCAAAAAGTATTTAAAGTAACTTGAAGGCAGTAATATAAAACTTTTAAATCTATAGCAATTAAATATATTATTAAAAATAACTTTTCCTGTTATTAATAAATAAAGTAAAGATATAAATTATATATTAAATATATTCTTTTAGGCTAAAAGGATACTTAAAATAAATAAAAACCCTAAACCCTTTTAATTATATATACTAATAGCTGTAAATATTAGTTAATATTAATACTTTTAAATAAAGTTAAATAAATCTGCTTTTTTAAAAACTTAAAATCTATTTTAAATATTCTTTAACTTATTACTTAAGAATTAATAGCTAAATTAAACAGTTAAATATAAAGGTAAAGTAATATTATAAGCACTTTATAAGTTTTATTAAAATAATTAAATAAACTAGTTATTATTTATAAAGTTTATTTAAAATAATTATATATTTAAAATAATAGGAACCTTACTATTTTATATAAATTATAGTTTTTACTTATATTTAAAAGTTAAGCCTTTAAACCCCTGCCTGCTAAACCTATTTATTATTTAAAAAAAGAGTTTCTCTAAAATAAATACTATAACGAAATATTTCTAATAAATCTTAAATTAATTAAAAGCCTTTATAGTATAATTAATCACTTCATATAACTGCAGCTAATATATTAAAAGAGGACTTATATTAATTTACAGTTAATAAAAAGGTATAGTTAAAGATTAAACACCTTAAAATAAACTACGTAATAAAAAAGGGAGATAATAAATAGGTAGGCCTATATAAAGTCCTTAATATATACCATTAAGCCTACCAACTTAAACTCCTTTACTATATCTGCATTTTCCCTATATTCTATAACTCTTTTTTTAAACTACTAGCAGTTAATAAAGTAGGCTAATAGATAGATATATCTGCTAAGATAAAACACTATTAATAAATAAAAAATAAAAGTATTTAAAGATAAATCTTTAAAAGAGATAATAAAATAAATAAAATAAATAAAATAATAGAAAAGTAAAAGTTTAATAATATCTTTAACTGCTATAATAAAGATAGCCTATACTATTATATAGCCTAGAAATATTATATATTAAGCTAGTAACCTATAAAGGACTTAAAAGGATAAAATACTGCCCTTTTAAAATACTATATAAAAAACCTTAATAAGCCTAGCCCGTTTACCTAGGTTAAAAAAAGGAAGATAATTAACTAGCTAAACGTGTAATACAGTAGCCGTTTATAATAGAATCAATATAATAAAAGGATTAAAATATATATAGTCTTAAAATAGCTATTTAAAGGCAAATAAAGTTTAAAAGGGGGGGTACTGTTATAGTATTAAACCTGCCCTTTAATAGCTTATTAGTATTATATATATCCTTATATAATAACTTAGTCCTAGACATTTAAACTATACTTTTATAGGTTTTTGCTTTATTTAAGGTACAATAAAGATATTACCTTAACCTGCTATTCTATATACTGTAATAGGTATTTAATATATATAAAAGTGTATCCTTTACTTTTATTTACTTTCTTTTTTAATTTATTTACATTTAATTTAGTTTACTTTATTATTTATTATATACTTTATAAGGCTTATGAATATATTTTTATTAAGATATTTAATATTAACATTATATTAATAATAAAGTTGAAATAAATTATTTATATAATATTATACTTAAAAAGAATATAAATATTTATAATAAACTATATAAATCTAATAGTATTTTAAGTATTTATAAATTAAAAAATATATATAAACTAAATTAAATATATAATAAAAGTATAAGGTTTATTTTTTAATTTTAAGTAAAGCTTTTATGATATATATAAATAATAATAGAATTATTAAAAATTAAATTATATAAAATATATATAAATATTAAAGGTAAAGGAAATAAGTATTTTATTACTATATATATTTATAGTAGAAAATATGTTTTGAAATTATATAAAATAAATATAATTAAAAACATAAGTATGAAATTAAATATTTATATTAATATCATAAATACTTTTAATAAAGCGTTAATTTATTTAAAAAACTTTCAAAATGTAAATATTCTACAATATTTTATAATAATTAATATTTATAAATAAAATTAATATATTAATAAAAGTTTTAAATTAATTTATTTTATTAATTTTAACATTTATTATATATTTTAAAAGACTTTATTATTTATATTTGTTAAAAATATAAATATAAATATACATTTAATTTATATTATATAAAGTAACTATAAGAATAATAGGAAAATTAATACTAAAATAAATAAAAACTATTATTTTAATATAGGTTATAATAATTTAAAGAATTTAAGGAAATTACTTTTTCTTTAAAGAAAAAGGTAAATATTATTATGATAGTATTAATTATAATATAATATTAATACTTTATTATATAAACTTTAATTATATAATTAAACTTTAATATATTTTTAACTTTAAGTTTCTATAATACTTCTAAGCTTTTATACTTTAGATAATATAATAATAATATTTACTTTAATTTACTTTTTTATATTATAATAGTTTATATTATCCTTTAATTTATTTATATTTTTGTAAAGTCTATATTTAATTAACTATCAATACTTTAAAATCCCTTTTTACTTTTTAAACTATAATAGTAGTTTTATAATTTAGCTTTGATCCTTTAAAGCTTTTATTTATAAAAGGTTAATTAAATTGAAATAAATATAAATACCTTAAATGTTATTCTATCGTTAATTTAATTTACTACACCATAATCTTACCTATAAAGTTTATAATTCTCTTTTTTTAAAACCTTTTCAAAAGTTAATATTAAGAGTAAAAATATATAGTTAATAAATATAATAATAAGAAATAATAACCTTTATTATTAATTTTGTCTCTTTAATTAAATCACAAATAAAGGCTTAATTTAATAAAGAAAATAAAAATAAACATTGAAATCAAAGGTTTTAAAGTAAATAATTAAAAGTAAAGACTTTATAATATAAATTAAAGTTTAAATTAAAGCTTTAAATATAACTTTACTATTTTACTTTAAAGATAAGAATATATTTTGTTAAAGCTAACCAATATACCTAATATACTTATATTTTCTTTCATTAATTTACTTAAAAAAAGTTAATTATTTATTTAAGTAACTACTAGATTAAGAAAGTATAAAACTATGAAGATAAATAGATACATTTAGTTCAATAATAACTTATATTCTCTTTTAATATATTACTTTACCTATAATTCTATAGCTATTAAAGTATAAAGGACGTAACTATTAATTACTTTCAAGTATAGATATTATAATTAAATAATTTACAGTATCTTTTACTCTTTATATTACTTAACTATAAACATATAGTTTTATTAAAAGCATTGTTCCTATATTTTATTTAGCTTGTTATTAGTGTATATATTTATATATAGTTAAGGTGCCAATTCCCCTTTAATAAAATATTTAATTATTATTAAATTCAAAACTTTAAGAAATTTAATAATTAAGAAAGAAATATGATAAATAATTAATAAACTTTCTATTATTAAATTTAGAAATACTTTATATATCATAACTCTTTTAAGTAATTAGTAAGTATAATAAAATAATTTTAATACTATTATTAATAGGTTTAATAATTTTATGAAATAATAATAAAAACGTAATAAAACGTTTTTATTAATTTGAATTAATAATATAAAATAATTGTTTATCTTAAAAGGTATTATAGTTTCTTAATAATATAATTAAATAAGCCTTTTTAAAACTTTATAGCAAAGTTATATATATTAAATAATAAATATAATAAAACTATTAAAGAAATAATGAAGGCTTTACAAATAAAGTATTTTCAGAATTCTATTAATATTTTGAAGGTTGAAATACTTAAATTAAATAAATTTAACTTTATTTAAGAATATTAAGTTTATTGAATTATTAATAATAAACTTTCGGAAGGTATTTAATATAATACCTTTTATATTCTTTAAATATACTAATATAAATAATAGAATTAAGTAAAGGATTTAATACTTTCTTTAATATTAATGAATAATATACTATAATTCGATATTATATATATTATATTACTTTACTTTTGAATCTTTGAAAAAGAATATTCTATTAAAAGACTTTGCTTTTATTAAAAAACATAAACTATTACTTTAGTAAGTATAATAAAATGAAATAGTGTACTATATATTAAGAAAGTCTATATTAAATATAAAATTAAAATTGTTAGAAACAATTATACTGAAAATACTTTAATTTAATAGTATTTGAAACTTGATAATAAAATAATTTAATAAAGTAATATAATTAAACCTTAATAGTATATTAATATTATATATAATACTGTATTAATTATAAATAATACTATTATTTTAAAATAGGTTTATTACTTTTTTATTAATTTAAAACCTTTTAAATTTAAATTCATAAATAATAAGTCCCTTTAACTATAAATTATATTATCTTTTATATAAATATTAATGTTAATATAACGGTTTTAATAAATAGTAATTATATATTATAAGCTTTTATAAGCTATACTTTTATTAAAGAAAATGAATAGTATTATTACACAATTATTATGTCTTAAAAACCTTTTCTTTATTAATAAAAGGTATCGTTAATAAAGGTTTTAACTTTTGTATTATATATATTATTATTAACTCTTAATAAAAACTTTACTTTTCTTTTATTATAAATAACTATAAGAATAAACCTATTATCTTTAAGCTTTTATAATAAAATTAATAATAAAGAGCTATAAATTTAAATAACTTTACATTAAATAAATATGAAGCTATACTTTACTTCTATAATATATAGTGAATATAAAACAGTAAACGGATAGTAAAAGCGATAATTATAATTATTTAATATATTACTTTCATAAAGTTAAATTAAGTTTAAAATTGAAATATATATGTAAATAAAATAAATATATAAATAATAATTATTATAAACCTAATTACTTTGTATTATTTTATATATATTTATATATAGAATATAATTTAAAGAAAGTTAATAAAATTATTATGATTGAGAAACTAATATATATAAATAAAAAAAGATATTAATATAAAAATAATAATATTATTGAACATATAGAACTTTCTTACTAAATATTCCTTTTTAAAAGAAATAAACAGAGTTATAGCTATTAATATAAAGAAATATATAATAAAGAAACTTAAATTTAATAAATTAAATATTTTAAAAAAAACTATTATTTTAAGTATATAAGCTATATAATACTTCCCTATTAAAAATAATAGCTAAACTCTTTTATAATAAATTGAAAAAAGTAATATTAAAATATTATTAAAAGAAAGTACTTTAATATTAACAAAATAAATTCTTTTTATTAAATAAACTATAAGTAATAGAGCAATAATTAAATAAAAACTATATAAAGGATTTCTATTAAGGTAGGTAGGCTAAGGACCTACTACTTATTAGCGCTTATTAGCGCTAAAGAGCTTTTATCTGCTTATACAGCAGATATAAGCTAATATATACACTATATAACCGATATATTAAACTATATAGGCGCTTACAATGCATATATTCTACCATTTCCTTTATATTAGCTATATATATATATAGCGAGGCCATTACAGTATATTCTCTAATAGAATTAAGCTTTATTCCCATTCTCTCTATACTTTATATAACTGTGCCGCGCTGTGCCACAATGTCTATATAAATAATAAATATAATATATTATTTTCATTGTTTTAATTCTAAAATAAAAAAGTAATATTTATATTTATTATAACTATATAAAGTTAAATAATATTATTGTTAAGGATTTATATTTATTGTTATTAAAATAAAAAGCTTTTAATACTTAAACTTATATTAAAGTATATATAATATTTAATATTGTTACCAAAGTTTCATAAAATATTAAAAGAAATATATAAAAACTACTATTAATTATAAAATCTAACTACTTTAAAATATTAATTATATATTTTAGTTTATATAATATACATATTATACTTTAAGATTTATATTAACTATACTTTCTATAACGATTTTAATTATCTTTATGTTCTATACTTGAATAATATCTTTCTTATTTCTTTAAATTAAGAAATATATTAGCAATATATTTATTTAATAATAGTTTAAGTTTAAAAGATTAGCCTTTAAATTAATAATGGTTAATATAAATTGAAAATAAGTATAATAAAATCCTTTAATTTAATTATTACTGTAAAAAGGCTATAAATAAAATTTAAAAAAGTTAATACTATATTTAATTTAAAATTGCTTAAAATAAATAAATATTTTGAAATGTTTTATAATTTTATAAACCTTTATTATAATATTATTTCAAGACACTTTAAAATAACTATATTGTTAAATAAACTTTGAAAATAAGTAATTATATATTTAAGAAAAAGATAATATAAAACTTTAAAATAACGTTCATATTAATTTTATTAAATTATAATAAAGAAATAATATTTGAAATACATACTTTTAATAAACTATTTAATAATCTTATTTTATATTATAGTATATAAATTTAATCAAAACTTTAAAAATAACCTTTAAAGTAATTAAAAGTTATATTACAATAATTAATAGGTTTTTATATAAAAGGCAATACTTAAATTAAAGAAGTTTATATAAATATAAAATAATATTAATAAACCTTTGTTAATTTCTATTACAATAAAATAAACTTTCAACTTTTATTAATTAAAGCTATAATAAATAAAATTATATTTAAAACTATAAATATATATTTCTTTTATTCATTATAATTATAACTTTTATTTAAAAACAAAGGCTTTATAGCTTTATTTATTTAACCTTCCTATAAGAAAAAGTTGTTTTATATTTATATTATTATTAATTGGTTTAAATATATTATAATATAATAAAAGGCTTTTGTTAAAAGCTTATTAAAAATATAAAAGAAATATAAATATATAAATAAAGGTATTATTAATTTATATTATTAAAAAAAAGGTCTTTATTAAAATATAGAATATATAAGATTAAGTAATTAATAGAATAGTAAAATAATATATAAGTAAAAGCTTATATAATAGAGAAGGTATATTTCTATATATACTATTAGTTTCTTAAAGAGTATTAATTTTTTCTGTAATTTAAAATATTTACTTTACTATATTTTCTATGAAAGGAATTAATAAAGTTAAATTAAAGAATACTTAAAGTAAAATATTAAAAGAAAGATAATATAAATAAAGTATAACTAAAGTATAAAAAAAGTATAAAAAGAGGTAAAGTTTAAGGTATGTTAAAAGTATAATAATAATAGATTATATAGCTTTATTAAATATAAATACTATACTATTATATAGTAACTGGTTAAAGATTTATAAAGTTAAAAAAAAGGTAATATAAAGCCTTTATATAAAATACCTATTAAAGTGAAATTTACTATAATAAATATTAAGAAGAATTATAAAAAAAGAAAAAAAGGAAATAGTTAAAAAGAAACTAAAGCCTATAAAGTATCAACTAAAGACTATATTATATTAAAGCCTATAACTAACTATATATTCTTAATAATAAAAAGCAATATAATTTACTTTACTTACCTTTACATTAAAAGTAGTAAAATAAACTACTTAAAATTTTAATTTATATAAACAATATAATTATTTATCGTTAAATAGTACAATAAAAAATAGGTACCATTATAATATTAATTATAATACAATATTAATACTTTATTATATAAACTCGAGTTATTTAACTAGGCTTTAATATATTCTTTACTATAGCTTTTTATAAAGCTTTAAAGCTTTTATACTTTTTATAATATAACAAAAATATTTATTTTAACCTATCTTTCTATACTATAATAATTATATATATATAAGTATAATCCTTGTTTCTTTTATTATCTATTTATTTTAATTTTCCTTTATATTTACTTTATATCTATTTAAATTATATATCCTTTTTATATTTCATATAAAATATTACTATAAATAAATAATAATAAAGAAACAAATACTTTCAGGAATATAATATATATATAATTAAACAAATATTATTATTATTTGAAAATTTATAATAATCTACTTAAACTTCTTATATATTAAATATTAATATATATATAACTAGTCTTTTATTTATTTTTATATATTTACTTTAAACTTTTATTATTGACCTTATTTACTAAAACTCTTTATTATATAATATTAAAATTATATTACTTTATTTTATATTTATCCTTAATATCTTTACTTATGTAAACCTATAAAGCTTAGCTTTTATATTAAAATATATCCTAAATTATTATAAAGATATATTTTTATTTTCCATTTATATTATCTAACTATTAAAGACTATTTGTAAGTTAGATATGTTAATTCAAGGGCTATAAGCGTTAGGAAAAGTAAAGGAGGTTAATAAGCAGTTATATAAAAGGAAAATCAATACTAATAAGCAGGTAATATACCAGGAATCAGTAGCTAGGTATAGTAGCAGTAGTCTATTAATCTTTCAAGTTTTATATCTTTACAGACTATCGTTGCTTTTTATATATATCTTCCAGCCTATATAATATAAAGAAAGCTCCAGAACTTCCAGTCTCCTAACATTACCTTAAAGTTGGTAATAGTATAAAGGAAAGCAATTTTATTGTTATATTTACTAGTATCTGTTTAATGTTGAATTTAAAGCAGCCAGTTAATGTTGAATTTACTAGTACGTACACTCATAACAGTGATTCCACCCAGAGGCTCTTATAGGAAGCATCCCTACCTCTATACCAGCCCCCGACATATTTTGCTGTCTAGTATTCGTTGAAATCAATCGAAACCTCCCTTTCACACCAATCCATATACTTCATTTTGAGATCGTCGGGCATGCCTAGGTCTCGCACCCTCAACTCGTTGCCGGCGCTAAATAGCTGGACCTCGACAAGTGCACCCAATATCGACCCAGCTTGCCTGAATTGTCCAGCTGCGCCCGCCATGTGTTGGGGTACACCACCACTCTGAGAATGACGAGCAGCGTTCATCAAGTCCAGGACTTCTTGGACCGCTGTAGCGTCAGCCGTGGCATGAGGTGCCGGCTCGATGGCGATAACCAGCCGAATGCGTCCTCCCTGGGCTGATCTTGTGATGGTTACCGAGTTCCTGAATCGGCCATCACCATTTTGACCGCTTGCAACGTCACGACGTGCTTGGCTATAAGCCTGATCCCAGAGTTGGTTATAGTCCTGTCGCTGCACCGTAGAGACTGAGACGCATGCGCCGTCGCCATGGTCGACCGGTCCCAGTAGTGTCCGCTTTGCGATCGCGCCCCGGCCATGGTCCTTCACCAAGACAGTGGACGAGGCTAACGAGGAGAGTAGTACGGCAGTTTTGAGAACACTGACGACACTCATTGTGATAGAAACCATTTTGCGAAGCGTTGCGTGGTTGTATAACTTTGAATGGTTGTTGCGGTGTGTGAGAGTTAGAGGGCAACGTTAGGTGGCAGAATAAATGAGTAATTGAGTTTATCGATGTAGGAGCTTTCATAAAAAAAGAGTGCAATTCGCCTGTGATGCAACTTATTAGAGCAAATCGGAATGTGGAAAGCCATGCCTTTTATACTTGACAATTAAGGGGTATAAGCAAGACAGCCATTTTTGTTGAATTGCTGTGCTGACCAACCAAGATGTAACCATGAATCTAGTATCTGATAGGGCTTCTAAATTAGTTGAGCCAAAACTAACCTTTCTGTTCTCTCTCTTCTTTCTGAGGGTCCTGGGCTCTCCTGTCTTTCAGGTGGGCCTACACTCCGCAAATCATACAAGTACTTTTGTTTGAACTATTTCGCTCCCCGTCTATCCTATTATCGGTGTAAGATTTTGGCAAGTTTAGTCCTTTACAGTTATTCAATATCCACTGGTCATAAAATAAATGTATAGTTTAACTGAGCCCCTTACAGGGATCAAAGCTAACCCCCTTGCCAGGTACTAAAGTACTGCAACCTAGTTAATTAACCTTGATTAACTTATTAGCTTAACTTACTTTAACTAATTAAAGAAAAGTCAAATTAATAGGTTAATAAAGGTTAATTAACTAGGTTATAGTACTTTAGTACTAAGTGGAGGGTTAGCTATTATCCTTATAAATGCTTACTTAAATAAAATACCTAATAGAATTTCGTTATTTTTTGTTTTTATATATAGTATAAATAGGTTAGACTATATAGTTAATATTACTATATAAATATAGTTTCTATGGACCTAACTTACTTTTATTAACTAAAGTAAACCTAATATATAATTTGAATATATTACTGCTAAGTTAACTTTACTATCTATCTATACTTGCTAAAAATTAAATTTATTTCGATTAATAAACCTAATGCTAAAATCTAACTTAAATACAGTAACGCCCCATTAATATTACTATACAACTACAGTTTCTAAATACTTGAGTTATTTTTGTTAACTTAAGCTAAAATCTGACTTTGATGTCACAGCGCCTAGTTAGCTTTTAGCATTTAAATATATTTTCTAAATACTTAAGTTATTCCTATAAAGACAACTACAGTAAAATCTTACCTTAATGTAATAATAGCTAGTTAGTATTACTATATAAATGCAGTTTATAGTATATACATATACACACACATACATATATATATATATAAATACTTATAATATAGCAATAATTATTCTATAGTATATTAATAACTGCAGGACAATTAAATAAACAGCTTTTTGTTTTTTAACAATATAGAAATCGCAGCTTTTTAAATATACAATAACAACCAAATAAAACAGATCTTGAGACTATAGTTAATATAGATTTAAAGGATTCAGTAATTATTACAGTATTGTTAATAATTTCAGTATTGCACAATTGAGAAATATGCTTCGGATCTATTGCCGAGTTTAACACTAAGTCTATGGAACTACCATAAAATCTCTAGCTATAAGTGAGACCTAATAGCTGACATCAGCGAAACGGTTTAGTGTGGCGGCAAGATTCAGGGCTATTGACGGTGACTCTGCAGGGACCTTTTGTAGTGCGCTAAATTGCCGATCATCCACCATTTACTTGCAGTTTTCTATAGAAAACAATCCACTCTTTCTATACTATCTTATATCATTGCACCGCCACCCTAGAACTATCCACTCGATTGTCTAGACCATCTTAGCCCTAAACGGTAACCATTGCATAGATAACCTTAACAGATGATCCGTATCATAAGTTGACGTATGTACACGCGTATGAGCTAGCATTGACTAAAGTCAACGTTTGACTCTGGCTCCCAAAACGTGCGCGGGGTGGGAAGAATAGTAGTAATAGTATAAGCCGCAAGGATCACAAACATTAGTTCTGTACAAGACCCACATCACGGTTTTATATAGAAATACATATCTGTGTTATTGTCTAATCAAAAAATCAAGATATAGGTCTTGTACTGAACTAACTTTTGTGATCCTTGCGGCATATAGTAGTAGTAGTAGTAGTAGTGATATTTAACGTCCGCCGCAACACGGCCGATCTACTATTGGGGCAAATGAAGTGCTAGGCTAACGGTTAATTTCAGCTTTTGTGAGACCACAAATCCAGCAAAAGTAAAGCTCCATATAATATGCGTACATAAGTAACCTTGTATATTATGTGACAGCTTTATAGGGAAGCTAAGCTAAAGCCCAGGACCCTCGATAATTACCATACTCCCAGCTCGGACAGGAACTTCATCCAGCTTTTCTGGGTGGCTTGTTCACATGATGAAAATATGAGCCTGATGGGAGCCACAACCTTCCATAGGATTTAACAATCCCGCAAGTGTTGCTTTGTTTTTATTGTCGAGAACGTCATCTTTTTAATCTAGGTTCGCATATTGATTGCACTTTACCCCACAAGCATCAATATCTGTCAAGAACAAGGGGTAATACGGAGGAGTGTGAAAGAGTCTGAGAGGAGAATAGCAGCAGGCACGCAGGTAGGTAGCAGTTGGGGTCTAGGAGGTGACTGTATTGATTCCTGACCTTCCTCTAAAAGAAAGCGATTCCGCTCTCTCTTATACCCAGCTAGTCCAATGCGAGGGACCGGCTCCCTTCTAGTCATCCATCTAGTCATCTTGTCTCACAGCGCGCCTTCTTTACGTTATCCTGCATTTGTCTCATAGCACAGCCTCCTTTGTGTTCCACTTGTCTCATAACAGGCTCTCCTTGCGTTTTCCTCTTTATCCCTCTTTGGCTCATGACAATATCTACCAATACTACAACGCATGTTGCTGGGAGTTCCGAAAAGAGAACCTGAAGTTTTTCGTTGGATACTGCAGAGAGCTGAATCATACATAACCCAAGGCCACATCCTCCATCCAAAGTAGCTGCAAGACTGGTTTTCCCAGCTCTAGGGGCCGTACGACACGTACCCTCGATTATACAGAATTTCACGATAATTGTAGAACTCCTTTGTTCTGGGTGGAAGGCAGTTGAGCACATCAGCTGAGACTTCTTTTTGACACTATCGTTGAGCACCACAGTACGTAACATTTTTCTGTGCTGTCGTGCTCTAATTCCTCAAATATTCCAAGCTCAATCGCCAGACCGCGGGTGGTATATGAAAGTTGTTTTTCGATTTCTCATCCTCATTTCACCGAGTTGCTGCATTAAGCAACTTCAGCATTATTTACGGAAAGTACACGCCCACTGGTACCCTAGTTATCTAGGTGTTCCAGGGAACGAAATAAGTGAAAAGTAAGTCAAGGTGAGAGAGGCCCTTCCGGAACCAGACGACTCAATCTTCACACTTGTGGCCATGAAGTGCCGCTCCGGCGAACAACCTGAAGTTGAACGAACAAAGGAGTATAAGTAGAGTCGCAATAATGGGAAGCCAGACGAAGCGGAGTTCCAGAGGGTGTTGAAGTCGTTAAGTAAGTATGATGACGAGATGAGGAAACCGACAAAGTAGGCAATCGAGCAAAGTAGTACTATTAGCAAACAGGAAAAGTGTGATACATAAGGCGTAATTGGTCGATAGCAATTACGGCGTCGTTTTTGCACGACAAAAAGTCAATTCGAAATTACAGCTACAGGTAAGGGAGACACAACGAGAGTTCCAAGAGACCAAGGAAACTTCGACGCGTTTACGAACGGCTAGAAGCTATCACCAATGTGTCACGACCCGACCATGTCAAAGACCAGCCAGGTTACAGGGACACGGGAGAATATCAGTTACACTAACCAATTAGTAGGAAGCAATCACTGCGCTAAAAGTAATAACTTAAACGCTTATTAGTTTAAAATATATAATTGTTTACTTAATTACTATATTATAGTATAGAAAGATAGGTTAAGGCAAATATTAACATTATATTATAGTTAATACTATAATAATACTACTTTTTATTTTATTATTTAATTATAAATAATATACTATTTATATATATAAAAGTTTAATAGAATTTATTTTAATACTTTAAATATAAAGTAAATAAACTATATTATAGAGCTTTTTAATATTAATAATGTATAATTTAATTAAAGGCTTTAATAAAATATAGTTTATAATTTATACTTTATAAACTTTAATGTCTTTTTAGCTATTTCCTTTTTTTTCTTTTTTTTAATTTATTTTAATATTTATTATAGTAAATTTAACTTTTTTAAGTTTTTTGTATAAAGGTTTTATATTATTTTCTTTTTTTATATTTAATTTTCAATTTTTTTAATTTAATACTATTAACTATCTTTTACTTAAAACATAATAAAATAATTGTATTTAATTATAAAAAGAAATATAAAATTAAAGAGGCTTATAAATATAGTTTTATAATTATATAAGGTTTTATTAATCTATATTTAATGTTGTAATTAATAAATAAATCTTTATCTTTAATTTATTAATAAAGGCCTTTTATATAATAATATAAATAAATAATACCTATTATATATATATATAATATATATATATTCTTTAAGACTTTAATAAAAGGCTTTAATTATATATTAATAAATTACAACTATAAATATAATTTTATAAACAGGATTACTATCTAAAACTATCATTTAAAATTCTTAAAATTATAATAATTAAAATCATTTAAATATATTTACTATATATTCCCTTTATATATAAAACTAAATAAATTATAATTATTTTATATACTTATTTAAATAGTTATAAATCAATTATATTTACTAAAACTATTTATTTTATAAAATTATAATTATATTAGTTTATTTAATATTACTGCTTAACCTTTTTATAAATATAAACCTATAAGCTTTAGTTTATCCTTTAGAAATTAGTTTAAATTTTTATATATTAATAACCTTTATTTAAAAGGCTATTAAAAACTTTAAGTAATATTTTAACAATATTTACTGTTACGGCACCAACCATAACGCGATATTAACGCCCTGTCACGTAAGCTCCGGTTATATAACCAGGCCCTAATACGTTCCTAGCTATAGCTTTCTGTAAAGCCTTAAGGCTTCTTTACTCTCTATAGTATAACAATAATATTTGCCTTAACCTGCCTTCCTATACTATAATAGTTTATACTATCCTTTAACTTAACTATACTATTCCAAGGCATTTACTTAACTAATTATAAACTTCTTTAAATTCTGCCTTTATTCCTAAACCTATAATAACGCCTCTATAGCCTAGCTTTTACCCTTTAAATCTTATACCTATAAAAAACTAATTATAAGTAAAATAAATATAGATGCCCTAAACCTTGCCCTATAACCTAACCTGGCCTAATAGACTATAGTCTTTGCTATAAAGCTAGCGCCTTTCCTTTTTCTCTTTAAAACCCTATAAAAATCTAACGTTAATAGCAACTATATATATTTAAGAAACGCGATTATTAAAGACAATAACCTTTATTACTAGTTTTATCTTTTTAGTTAAATAATAAATAAAGGCCTAGTTTAATAAAAAAATAAAAGTAAACCTTTAAATAAAAAGTCTTAAAATAAATAGCTGAAAACTATAACGTAAAAGTATAAATTAAAGCTTAAATTAAAACCTTAAATATAATTTTACTGCTAAACCTTAAAAATAATAATTTATTTAACTGCTATTAAATTAAAAACTTTAAATAATTTAATAGTAAATAGAAAAATATTATTAAATACTAGTAAGAATATATTAACTAGCGCTCTTAAATTAATATTACCTTTATAAGTAATTAATTAATCTTTTTAATTAAATTTAAAAAGATTTTATATATTATAGGCCTTTTAAAAGGAAATATATATTAACTGTAATAAAAAAACTTTAATAATATTATTAAAAATTCTAATAACCCTACTTAATAGCATTAAAAGACTAATATAATAGTTTTTATTAATTTTAATAAATAATATAAAATAATCGATTTATTTTAAAAAGTATTATAGTCTTTTAATAACCTATATATATTAAATAGGCCTTTTTAAAACTTTATAGTAAAGTTATTTATATTAAGCAGCAAATATAGTAAAACTGCGAAGTAAATAGTAAAGGCTTTAAAGATAAAAGTCTTTTAAAAACTTACTAATACTATAAAGACTTAAGTAATTAAGCTAGATAAGTTTAACTTTATTAAACAATATTAACTCTACTAAACTATCTATAATAGGCTCTAGGAAGGCGCCTACTATAATGCCCTATGCGCCGCCTAAATAGGCCAGCGTTAATAAAGCTATTAATAACAGCAGCAATATTACTAACGCCAGCAAAATAACCAAGCAAACAACTAAGCCGCCGCCCTAGCGCCAACCAGTAACCTAATACAGCTAAATACTATATATATTATACTACCTCGCCTTTAAATCTCTCGCAAAGAATATATTGCTAAAAGACTTTACTTTTACTGTAAAAAAGCAGGTTATAGCTTTAATAAATGCAATAAAAAAAAGCAGGCTAATATATATTAAAGAAATCTATATTAAGTATAAAACTAAAATCACTAAATCCAGTTATATTAGCTATGCTTTAACGTAACAATACTTTAAAGCTAGTAATAAAATAGTTTAGTAAAGTATAATAACTAAACCCTAATAGTATATTAAGATTACCTGCAATATTTAATTAACTTATAAATCTAAGCTTTAAATAATATACCTTCTTTAAATATTAATAATAATAATAATAATACTACTGCTTTATTAACATTTAACCTACTTTAATTTAGCTAGCTATACTTATAAAAAACCTAAACTTTATTTATAAATTAAAGAAAAAATTAACCTTTACTAAAAGTTATAAATAAAGGTTATTTATAAATAATACTATTATCTTAAAATAAATCTACTCCTGCCTTTTTAATTAAAAGCCCGTTAAACTTAAATTTATAAATAGTAAATCCCTTTTAATATAAACTATACTATCCTTTATATATAATATTTATATTAATTTAAAAGCTTTAGTAGATAGCAGCTATATACCTTAAGGTTTTACTAGCTGCGCTTTTATTAAACAATTTAATATTACTATTTAATAACTACTATTTACTAGAAACCTCTTTTTTACTAATAAAAGTATAGCTAATAAAATTTTAAACTTTTTTATTATATAAACTATAATTAGCCTTTATAAAAAACTTTACCTTTTTTTTATTATAAATATCCCTAATAATATATTTATTATCTTTAGCCTTTTATAGCTAAGAAAAGATAAATTTAATATTAATGAAAAAGAATTAACTAGTACTTTTAAATCCTACTACTATTATAACTATTACGTTTTAAAGAATATAGCTAGCTTTATATAAATCTTAATAGCAGTTAAAATAAAAAATAACTTTACTAAAACTAATATAAAGAATATATATTACTAGCAATTAATAGTTAAAAACGCTTTAAATAAAGTAAAGCTTAACTTAACTAAATAAAAGACTATACTATACTAGTAACTATTAGTTAAAAACACTTGAAAAAAAAGACTGTAACCTAACTAGAAAAGGAGCTTATAAACTGCGCATTCTATAAACTTTAATCTTAAACTAAGATTACTATATAACCTATAAATACAGTAAAATCAATAATAAAGAAATATAGGCATAGATAATCCTAAACTAAGTATATATAAAGCTGCTGCCTGCCTTTATAATCTACATTTAATAATAAAAAAGAAAACCTTTATTAAAGCTACTACTATTACCTTTTAATATACTGCTTTTATAAAACTAAACTAAACCTTAAAATTAAAAAGTATTTTTAAATATAGTAAATATATAGATAATAGCAGCTATAAACTTTATTACTTTTTATTATTAACTATATATCTGCGCAATAAAAGTAATTTAAAAAAAGATTAATTAAACTATTAAAACTAAAAAACTAGCGCTTACTAGCCTATTAAAGCTTTTAAATAAGTTTTTCTAATAAATATTTACAGGATAAAGAGATTATATTAAAGTAAAAATAATATTATTAAAAGAAATATATAACTTTATTAATCAATATGACCTTTTTATATAATTAAAAAAGATTATAGCTACTAATATAAAGAAATTTATAGTAGGAAAACCTAAATTTAGTAAATTAAATATCTTAAAGAAACTGCTATTTTAGCTATATAACCTATATAATATTTTCCTGCTAAAAATAGTAAATAAGCTTTTTTATAATAGGCCTAAGACTATGAAATTAAAATATTGCTAGGAAAAAATCTTTTATATTAAAAGAATAGGCTATTTTTACTTAATAAACTATAGGTAATAAAATAATAATTAAGTTATAATTTAATAAAAGGATTTATTTATAAATTGTAAATATAATATACTACTCCCCTCCTTTTAGCTATAAAACTAGGAAACAGTATTTATATTTATTAAAACTATTAAAGGTTAAATAATATTACTATTAAAAATTAATACCTATTACTATTAATTTAGGAAACCTTTAATACTTTAAACTATATAAAAGTATATATAAAACTTAATATTATCGCTGCGTTTAATAACCTTTATATCGCTAAAAGAGATATATAGAAAATAGTATTTATTATAAGGTTTAGCCTTTTTAAAATATTAATTATACTTTTCGGCCTTTATAATACATTTATTATATTTTAATACTATATTAACTATACTTTTTATAACCTCTTTAACTGCACCTATATAATATACTTTAATAATATCTTTATATACTCTTTAAGTTAAAAAGAATATTAAAAATATATCTATAAAGTTATAGCTTACCTTTAAAATACTAGCCGTTAAATTAATATTATTAAATGTAAATTTAAAATAATAAAAATAAAATACTTTAGCTTAATTATTACTTTAAAGGGATTAAAGATATATTTTAAAAAGGTTAAAGCTGTATTAAACTGGCAATTACTTAAAGGAGTAAAAGATTTATGAAAGTTTTTTAGTTTTATAAACTTTTATTGCTATTTTATTTAAAAATACTTTAAAATAGCAGTACTATTAAATAAACTTTTAAAGAAAGATTAACTATATATTTAAAGAGAAAAATAGTAAAAAGCCTTTAATTTAATTAAATACACTTTTAAATTAGCTTTAATCTTTACCCTCTTTAATTATAATAAATAAATAGTTTTTAAAATAAATGCCTTTAATTAAATATTAGGCAGTATTTTATTATAATATAATAGGAAAAGCATTTTATATTTTATTATATTTTTCTCTATACAGTATAATATTTGAAAATACAACTATAAAATGTATAATAAAAAACTCTTAGCTATTATTAAAGTAATAAAAAAGTAGCGTTTAAAATTATAAAGCTTATAAAAATTTAATATTATTATAGACTATAAAAGCTTTAAATACTTTACCTTAACTAAAACTTTAAATTAGCAATAAATCTAATAGTTTAAATTCCTTTTTAACTTTAACTTGTATATTATTTATTAAGTTAGCTTTAAAGCTATAAAGCTTAACGCTTTAAATAAAAAAACAGAAAATAGGCCCGCAAAATTAAAAACAGGTAATATACTATCCTTTTATAGAGTTCTTTTAGCTTTAAAGCTTTGGCAATATTTTAAAAAGAAATCTTATTAAATATAGAAATATCTATAAAGGCCGCCCTTATAGCTATAACAATACCCGCAAAAAACAGACCAATTAATAACCTAATTGCAGTAGTATATAAATAAAATACTATAGCGAGAGAAATAATGACTGCACTTTAAAACTTTAATATCTATTAATAACTAAAACAGCTCTGTAAAGAACTTTAAATTATAATAAACAACTGCTGAGTAATAAATAGTAGAATCTACTATTAAAAGCAGCTCTTTATTCCCTTTAATAATAAGCTTTATATATAAATGCTATTTAGAAACTACTTTAATAGCCCGTTAAATACCTAGGCAGATTTAAAACCCTAAAACTTATTAATTAAATATACTAATAGCTATAAATCTTAAAAGATATTTAAGTATTTATATAAGCCTATAAACTATATATTAAAATAAAGGCTTTATAATCTTTACTATAAAGTTTCCTTTAACTATTACTAGTTTTATTTTATATATAGTTAAATATCTTTATTAATTATATTATACTACTGCCTAAATCCCGCCGGTATAATACTATTTATAAATATTTACTAATAGTAGTTTACTGCTTTATTAACATATATTACTTTATACCTATTGCTTTACTATTAATAAAAGAGCTAGTTAATGCATTTATTAATAGGATTTACTGCCTTTATAGTATATTTAATAATATTATATTAAACTATAATATATACTTTATATTAGAATTCTAGGAATAACCTTTCAAGTAATTAAAAGTTATATTAAAACAGTTATTAGCCTTTTACTTTAAAACTAATAGCTAAACTAAAAGAATTAATATAAATATAAAATAATACTTATAAACTTTTATTAACTTTTACTAAAATAATTAAATTTAGTTGCTTTTATTAATTAAATTTACTGTATATAATATAATATTTAAAATTATTAATATATTACTGTTTTTTATTAATTATAGTTTTAACCTTTACTTAAAGATAAAGCTTTTATAGCCTTGCCCGCTAAACCTTTTTGCAGTAAAAAAAGAGAGTTTGTTTATACTAATACTATTACCAATTAATTTAAATGCATTATTATATAACTAAAGGCCCTCGCTAAAGCTTTAAAAAAAGATATAAGGAAAGTATAAACGCATAAAAGGAAATATTACTAGTCTATACTATTAATCAGGAAGTCTTTATTAATATATAAAATATAAAGACTAACCAGCTAATAAAAAAGCTAGATAATAGATAGGCAAGACTTTATATAATAATAAAAGTATACCTATAAGCCTGCGCTATTAGCTTGCTAGAAAATATAAAAATCTTCCTAGTCTTATATAACTCTCTCTTATAACTTAAAATAACTACCTTACTATACTTTAAGTAAAAGATAATTAATAAAGTTAAGTTAAAGAATATTTAAAGTAAAGTATTAAAAAGGGAAGATAATATAAATAAAGTATAAAAGAAGTAAGAGTTTAAAGCGCTTTTAAATTATTATAATAGTAATAGTTGCTACTACTTTATTCAATAAAAATACTATACTGCTATATAATAACCAGCTAAAGACCTATAAAGCTAAAAAAGGGTAATATAAAACTTCTTTATAAAAAAGCTAAAAAGGCTAAGCTTATTGCAATAAATGTTAAAAGGAATTATAAAAGAAGAAAAAAAGGAAATAGTTAAAAAAAAATTAATACCCGTAAAGTATTAATCGAAAACTATACTATATTAAAGCCTATAACTAAACTATATATTACTAACACTAAAAACTATATAATTTGTTTTATTTAGCTTTATATCAAAAGTATCAAACTAGATTACTTAGAATTTCGATTTATGTAAGCAATATAGCTATTTATAGCTGAATAGCAAGATAGGAGGGGGGTACTGTTACGGCATTAACTGTAACGCGATATTGACGCCCTATTATATAAGTTCCGGGCATATAACTAGGCCTTAATGCATTCCTAGCTATAGCTTTCTATAGAGCCTTAAGGCTTCCTTGCTCTCTACAGCACAATAACAATATTTACCCTAACCTGCCTTCCTATACCGTAATATTTACTATAGTATCCCTTTTAAAGGACCTTTATAGTTTACTATTTACTTTAATATTTTATTAAAAATAAAACTATAATAAAAATAATAATATAAATAAAAGCAAAAATAAAAATAAAGTTAATAAAAAGGAATAACTATATATTTATATAAAAAAAGCTTTTTAATATATAAAAGCTAATTATATTAAATAAAAGTTATATTATTAATATTTAATTATAAAAAATATTAAACTTTAATAAATAGTTTTTATAATAAAGTAGAGTATAGCTATATAATATATAAAGAGAATAGGAATAAAGCTAAATTTTATTAAAAAATATACTATAATAGCTTTACTATATATATATAGCTAATATAAAGGAAAAGGTAATATATATATATTATAAGCGCTTATATAGTTTAATATATTGCCTATATAATATATAAATTAACTTATATTTACTATATAAGTAAATAAAAGCTTTTTAATACTAATAAGCAGTAAGTCCTTAATTTACTTAACTTAATATACCCTTTAATTAATAAAGCTATTTCTAGTGCTTTATTAACTGTTATTTTAGTTTATTTATAGTATTATAACTGTTTAACTGCACTTTAAAGCCTTTTTTATTTAATTTATTACAGCACCGACTATAACGCTATATTAACGCCCTATTATATAAGCCCTAGTTATATAACCAGACCCTAACGCATTCCTAGCTATAGCTTTCCGTAAAGCCCTTAAGGCTTTCTCGCTCTTTACGGTATAATAACAATATTTGCTTTAACCTGCCTTTCTGTACTGTAATAGTTTATGCTGTCTTTTAACTTGGCTGCACTGTCACGAGGTATATATTTAACTAATTATAAATTCCCTTTAAATCCCCCCTTATTCCTAAACCTATAATAATGCCTTTATAGCTTAGCCTTTATCCTTTAAACCTTATATTTATAAAAAACTAATTATAAGTAAAATAAATATAAATACTTTAAACCTTACCCTGCAGCTTAATTTAGCTTAATAGATTATAGTTTTAATTATAAAGCTTATACTTTTCCTTTTTCTTTTTAAAACCTTATAAAAATCTAGTATTAATAGTAATTATATATATTTAATAAATATAATTATTAAAAATAACAATTTTTATTATTAATTTTTTCTTTTTAATTAAATAATAAAAAGGGGCTTAATTTAATAAAGAAAAGAAAATAAACCTTTAAATAGGAAATTTTAAAATAGGCAGTTAAAAATTCAAACTTTAAAGTATAAATTATAGCTTAAATTAAAGTTTTAAATATAGCTTTGCTATTAAACTTTAAAAATAATAATTTACTTAACTGCTGCTAAATTAAAAACTTTAAATAATTTAATAGTAAATAAAGAAATATTATAAAGTATTAATAAAAATATATTAATTAGTGTTTTAAAATTAAGATTACGTTTATAGGTAATTAATTTATTTTTTTAATTAAATTTAAAAGATCTTATATATTATAAATCTTTTAAAAAGAAATATATATTAACTGCAATAAAAAAACCTTAATACTACTATTAACATCTTTTATAACCCTGCTTAATAGTATTAAAAGCTTAATATAATACTTTTTATTACTTTTAATAAATAGTATAAAATAATTAACTTCTTTTAAAAAGTATTATAGTCTTTCAATAACTTATATATATGAAATTAAGCCTTTTTAAAACTTTATAGTAAAGTTATTTATATTAAGCAGTAAATATAGTAAAACTATTAAATAGATAATAAAAACTTTAAAGATAAAGGTTTTTTAAAAGTTTATTAATACTATAAAGACTTAAATAGTTAAGTTAAATAAGTTTAACTTTACTAAATAATATTAACTTTACTAAACAATTTATAATAAACTTTAAAAAAGCGTTTACTATAATGCCCTCTATACTATTTAAATCGGTTAATATTAATAAAGCTATTAATAATAATAGTATTAATATTAATACTAATATTATTAATGCTAGTAAAATAAATAAACTACTGCTTTAATACTAGCTAATAATTAAATATAGTTAAATATTATATATACTTTACTACTTTACTTTTAAATCTCTTATAACAAATATATTATTAAAAGACTTTACTTTTATAATAAGAAAGTAGGCTATAGCTTTAATAAATATAATAAAAAAATGTTTTAATATATATTAAAGCAATTTATATTAAATATAAAATTAAAATCGCCAAGTTTAACTATATTAGCTATATATTAATTTAATAGTACTTTAAAGTTAATAATAAAATAATTTAATAAAATATAATAATTAAACCTTAATCGCGCACTAATATTACTTATAATACCTAAGTAACCTATAAATCTAAGCCTGAAATAATATACCCTCTTTAAATATTAATAAAAATAATAATAATAGGACTGCTTTATTAACTTTTAATTTACTTGAATTTAACTAGCTTTATTTATTAAAAACCTAAACTTAAATTATAAATTAAAAGAAAGATTAACCTTAATTAAAGGTTATATATAAAGGTTAACTATAAATAAAACTATTACTTTAAAATAAACCTACTATTATTTTTCTAATTAAAAACCCTTTAAATTTATATTAATAAATAATAAATCCCTTTTAATATAAACTATACTATTTTTAATATATAATATTTATATTAATAGAAAAGTTTTAATAAATAATAGCTATATACTTTAAGCTTTTATTAATTGCACTTTTATTAAGTAATTTAATATTATTATTTAATAACTATTATTTATTAAAAATCTTTTATTTATTAATAAAAGTATAGCTAATAAACTTTTAAATATTTTTATTATATAAACTATAATTAACTTTTATAAAAAACTTTACCTTTTCTTTATTATATATATCTTTAATAATATATTTATAATCTTTACCTTTTTATAGCTAAGAAAATATAATTTTAATATTAATTAAGAAAAGTTAACTATTACCTTTAAATCTTATTATTATTATAATTATTATTTCTTTAAAAAGTATAGCTAGCTTTATATAGATTTTAATAGTTATTACAGTATACAGAACAGCAGGTTAAAGTAATATCTTTATTATGCCTTAAATAAGGCAGGAAGCTATAAGAATATAGTTTGGAGGTGTAGGACTAAGCTATTATATAAGGATGCACGTAATACTGATAAGTTATTAGAGGGCAGGTTTAGTGCTGTAACAGTACCCCCCCCTTTTAAACTCTATTTGCCTTTAAATGGCTATTTTAAGACTATATATATTCTAATCCTTTTATTATATTAATTCCATTATAAGCGGCTGCTGTATTGCGGGTCCGGCTAGTTAGTTATTTTCCTCTTTTTAACTTAGGCAGGCGGGCTGGGCTTGTCAGGGTTTTTTATATAGTATTTAAAAGGGCAGCGTCTTATCCTTTAAAGTCCTTTACAGGTTACTAGCTTAGTATATAGTGTTTCTAGGCTATATAATAGTATAGGCTATCTTTATTATAGCAGTTAAAGATATAATTAAATTCCTACTTTTCTATTACTTTATTTATTTTATTATCTCTTTCAAGGATTTATCCCTATATATTTTTATTCTTTTATTTATTAATAGCTTTTTATTCTAGTAAATATATCTATTAGCCTGCTTTATTAACTGCTAGTAGTTTAAAGAGAGAGTTATAAAATATAAGGAAAATGCAGATATAGTCGGGGAGTTTAAGTCAGTAGGCTTAAGGGTATATATTAAGGATTTTATATAGGCCCACCTATTTATTATCTCCCTTCTTTATTAGGCAGTTTATTTTAAAGTATTTAATCTTTAACTATACCTTTTCGCTAACTGCAAATCGGTATAAGTCCTCTTTTAATATATTAGCTGCAGCCTTATATTAAGTGATCGATTATACTATAAAGGCTTTTAGTTAATTTAGGATTTATTAAAAACGCTTAGCTATAGTATTTACTTTATAGAAACTCCTTTTTTAAGTAATAGATAGGTTTAGCGGGTAAAGGTTTAAAGGCTTAACTTTTAAGTGTAAGTAAAAACTATAATTTACAAAGAATAGCAAGGTTCCTATTATCTCGGATATTTAATTATTTTAAGTAAACTCTGTAAATAGTAACCAGTCTATTTATTTATTCTGGTAAAAACTTATAAACTGCTTAAAGTACTGCTTTACTTTTGCATTTAGCTGTTTAGTTTAGCTATTAGTCTTTAAATAATAGGCTAAAGAATATTTAAAGTAGATTTTAAGTTATTAAGATAACTGCTTTTAGAATTTAAATATAAACTAAATACCTTAGTTTAATATAATTATTTTTAAAGCTTTATATAAGGTATAGATACGCGAGATAAAGGCGTTAGTAAATTCTTTAATATTAAATATATAGGTAGCGATAAAATAGTATATTTTTATTAAGCAGTATACTACTATAAGGATATTTTTATAAATTAAGCTTTATTAGTTATAGTTAGGCAGTAGTATAATATAGTTTATTAAGATATTACTTTAAGCCTAGAATAGTACTAGTAATAATTTTAGGAATCTTAAGGGAGTAGATTTACTTAACTTTATTTAAAAGTATAGGTTATAACTTTTAAGAAAAGTGTTAATATTAACTGATATTCGCGGCTATTAGTATATATAGTTAAAGAGATTTAGCGTTTTTATTTATTTTAAGTATCTTTTTAACTTAAAAGAGTATATTTAGTATATAACTTATATTTTCGCTTTATTTATTAATAAAAGGAAAATTTATTCTTAGTAATATATTTAGTTACTGCAGATTTAAAAGTCTTATATAGCTGCCTTTAAATTACTTTAAATGCTTTTAAGCTATTATTAAATAGCTGGGTCTTAAAGCGCCTATATTATAATATTTACTCTATTTAATATTTTATAGGCTTTATTAATTATTCTATTAATTAATATCTCTAGGTCTAAAATTAAAGTGCTAGTTATTATAGTAAAAAGGTTTTTATTATTTATGCTTCCTATAATGTTAGTATAGGTATAGGGGTTAAAGCGGCTTTCTAGGAGTAAGGTTTTTTTTCTTTCTTTTAATTAGCTATTATTTTAGTTTAACTTTACTAGGATATTTTAAAATCTCCGGTTTAATATATTAAGCCTTACTGCTTTTAACCTAGACTAATAAATAATCTAGAAATTATACTAGGATAGGAATTTAGATTAGCAGACTTATCTTTAATTTAATACTTTAATAGTTATAAAATATTTTAGGTTTTTATAGTTTATAATAATCTCGAATTTATTTTCTATACTTTAAAGTTTAAGGCGCTATTCTTTTAATAATTTAATAATAGCTAGCAGTTTTTTATTATAAATTTTATAATTATATTTAGCGGGTAAATACTTTAATAAAAAATATATTACTAGTTATAGGATACTATTTTTATTATATTAAAAAAGAATGCTATTAAATGCCTAGTTTAAAGCATTTATTTCTAGGACTGTTTTTTTATTATAGTTAAAAAAGGCAAAGATTAAGGCGGTTATAAACTAGGTTTTAAGGCAGTTAAATACAGCAGTATAGAGTTCTGTTTAATTCTATAGTATATCTTTTTTTAAAGGCTGTTTAAAGGTTTATAGATATTAGAGAAGTTTTTAATAAACTGCCGATAAAAATTCATAAAGCTTAAGAAATATTAAAGTTCGCGGAGGTTTAAGGGTCTTTTTTAATTTATAATTGCAGCTACTTTCTTAAAGTTTATTTTAATACTATTACTTATAATAATTAAGTTAAAGTATTTTATTTTTATTGTCTTAAATTTATATTTTTTAATATTAACTTAAAGACTTATATTAATTAATTTATCTATAACTTTTTATATATATTATTAATATTCCTTTTATATAGCTAAGTAAATTAAAATATTGTTCAAGTAGGCTATATAAGTTTTATTAAGTAAGTTATATAAAGTATAGTTAATATAGTATTAGAAAGAGGCTGGGGCATTATAAAGGCTAAAAGGCATAATAAAGGTTTTAAATAGCCTAAACCAGGTTATAAAAGCTGTTTTCTATTTATATCCCTCTGCGATTTTAAGTTTATTAAAGGCAGCTATTATATCTAGCTTAATATAAAATCTAGTATTATACAGAGCATCTAATATTTCCTAGATTAGCGGCAATAAATAGCGACTTTTTATAATAATATTATTAAAGCTTTAATAGTTTTAATAAATATAGATACCTCTTTTAGGTTTTGCAGTAAAAAGTAAAGGGGCAGTATATTTTACTTTAGATTCTTTAATAAATCCTTTAGCTAGGTTTTCATCTAGCCATGTTCTTATAACCTAAAGTTCGCTTAGTAATATTAAGCGGTTCTTTTAATATAATAGTTCTTTCTTTAATAGAAGTTTAATTTTATAATTTTATAATCTCTTAAAGGGAAGTTTATTTACTAGTTATAAAAGGAAGCTAATAATTTTATTTTATAGCTAGTTAAGAAATTTCTTTTAAATATTACTTTTTATTAGTTCTAGCTTTATTTTTATAAACTTATTAATATTAGACTTTAATATCCCTTAAAGGTACTCTTTACTATAGCAGTATATAAAGAATTTATAGAAAGTTTAAAGGAATAGTATTTATACCGCTATAAAGCTGCCTTATCTTTATAATATATTTGTAAAAGTATTTTTATTAAGCTTTAATAATTAATATACTTTATATTCCCGCTTTTATATATCTTTTACTAAATCCGCTTAAATTAACTTTATATACTAGGCAGATAAGTCTTTATAAAACTAGATAAATAATATTATAGTAAATATTTAAATACTTATTAGGTTAGGTTACTTATATAGCGCTACTGCTATAGGCTTATTAAGTATTATTATATTTAGCTTAAAGAGTTATATTAGGTTACGTTAATATAAATATTAATAGTTACTGGCTATACGCATTGTTAAGACTAGTGTTAAAGGCTTATTTAGTATTATCTATACTTTAGTCTTTAATATAATTTAAAGTAATCTATAATTATTCCTTTTATATATATATAACTAGCTTATTACTTATTTAATATAGTTACTTAAATAGTTATTAATAATTACATTTACCAGAACTACCTATTCTATAAAATTATAACTATATTACCCTATTTAATATTTATCTTTAACCTCTTGATTAATATAAACCTATAAACCTTAGTTTATCCCTTAAAAATTAACCTAGATTATTATATATTAACAACTTTTATTTAAAAGGCTATTAAAAATCTTAAATAATACTGCAAATATATCCGCTACAGTATCCTTTTCTAATCCTCTACCCTTTATTCTACCTCTTTGCTAAGGGAAAGACAATAATAGAGATAATAATATAAAGAAAAGCAAAAATAAAAATAAAATTAATAAAATAAAATAACTTTATATTTGCATAAAGGAAGCCTTTTAATAAATAAAAGCTAATTATATAAAATAAAAATAATACTATTAATATTTAATTATTAAAAATACTAGACTTTAATAAATAATTTATTAATAGTAAATAGCTATTATAAACTTATAGAACTAGGCCCTACCTACTCTAAACCTTATACTAAACCTTAAAGGGAATTAACCTTTAAAGGACTTAAAAGAGTTATTTAAGATACAGCCCTTTAAGCCCTTTAATAAAAGTATTATAGCATATTAACTATTTATTATTTAACTATACAACTACTTTACCTATTTTTTAACTTGCTTTAATATAGAAATTAATAAAGGCCTTTTAACTGCTAAATAACTTAAAGGCAATACTTTAAAATAATTTAAACTTACTTAAAGGGATTTCTTTAATAATAAAAGCAAAGCTAATAAACAAATATAATTTATATTTATTAGCTATAATTAGTTTAAAGAAAAGTTAAAGAATATTTTTAATAATATTAATAAAAAATACACTATAAAAAATAAATTTATAAATTTAATTTAAAAGGGAAAATGCTTTAACTATACTATATACTTTAAGAACTATACTTTTAAAGTTAAATAAAAAAACTCTACTTTTATTAAACGCCTTTATAATAGATTTAAATTAAAAGTTAAAAGGGAAGCTTATAAATTCTTTTACAATAAAGGCATTATTAAGTTTATTAAGAAATATATAAATATAAACAATTTACTTTATAAACTTTATTTAAATATGAAAAAAAGATAATAGTAGTTTAAATAAATTTATAAATATTAAAAATATATAAATTAAAGTAAAGAGTAATAAAAATATATTACTAGTTTTAATAATAAAAGATTTAATTAAATAAATTTAAATGCTATTTAAAAGGGAAAAGTAAAAGTTATTTATTATAACTATAATAAACTAAAATATATTTTAAGGGACTATAAAGCTTTATAAAAGCCGAGAATTAATAAATTTTAAAAGCTTGGGCTAAACCCTAAACAAAAGGTTAATATAGTTTTAAAAACCATTACTTATATATTATTTAGCTGGACTATATACTATAATAATAGCTGCCTTATTTATAAATGCAGTAAAGATAAAAGTAAATAATACCTGAAATAATTTAGAAATATATCTATAATAAACTAAAAGGGATACCAGTTAAAACTTAAATCTTTAATTATTAAGGATATATTTAAAAAAAAATAAAGTAAATAAATATTTACTATACCTAGACAGTTGAATAGAATAAAGCTTAAACTCTAGCTATATAAAATTAAATAAAGATAATAGTATTTTAAATAAATAAATAATTACTATAATTAACTATTAATATTTTAATTAAATTACTGTAAATAATAAAAAATAAACTAGTAGCAGTAACTTTAATAATAAAGATAAAAATAACCCTTTATAATATAGACTATTATTATATAATACTATACCTTTAAAACTAGAAAATATAGTGTTCATAAATAGTAACTTTAAAGGTAAATTAAATAAATACTACTTAAATTTAATTAAAAGGGTTACTATAAATATATAGTAAAATAAAATAAACCTACACTTATATAAATAACTTTATACATAAAATAAAGCTAATAATAAAATAGCTATTAAAGTTATCCTAATTACTTTAACTATATATAAAAAACTTATATATCTTTATATATAAAAAGACTATACTGTAAATAACCCTATTTATAAAGAATATTATACTATATCCTAAATTATTTATATTATATATAGGTATATAATATACTTTTATAAAAAAGTAAAATATAATATATTTCCAATTAAAATCCTATTTTACTTTATAAAATAAATATAGGATTATAATACTTTTAAAGAATAGATTATAACTATATAATATTAAGACTTTAAGATTATTATTATTAAACTAAATACTAAAACTTTAAAGGAATATTATTAGCTATAAAGACTTAAAGGATATAAGTTTAAAGGATATTATATTTACTGCTAAGCGAAATTAATAAAATAATACTTTTATTATAATAAAAGGGTTAAGTATAATTAATAATACTATTTAAAATGCAATAGTTTAAGGTATATTATATATAAATAAAGTAAATTGCAGGACTAGTACTTATAATAAACTAATAATACTTTATATTTATTGCTAGACTATATATACTATTAAAAGGATAAATATATTATTTACTTATAAAAGAAACTTTAAAAATAGCAAATATAGAAGTATATAGGGTATAAACCTACTTTAAAAGATAAAAAGATTAATTAAATTATAAAGGAGCTGTATTAAAACTAGTTTAACTTTATTACCTATAAAGGAACTGCCTATAATAAAAGAAAGTAGCATTTACTTTAAAGAACCTTAATTAATTGCAAAATCTATATAAAAAGAAAAGAATTAAAAAATAATTAATATTACCTATAAAAAGGCTATAAAGTAATAATTAATAAATTATATCTTTTAAAATATTAAATAATAAAAGTAATAATAAAGATTTACTATATTGTAAATTAAAGATAATAGTTAAAGGATATTAGCTATATATATTAGTAAATAGCGGAGTAATAAGCAATTTTATTGCACCTATAATTATAAATTGCCTATAGTTACTTTAAAAAAAGAAAACTAAACTATATTAACTTTATTAGGCAAAAAGAGGAGCCTTTATATAAAATAATAAATAGGTTAAGCGAAAGATTAATTATCTTAAACTTAAAATCGCTAAATATAAAGGAGTAGTGTTTTATAATATAGCAAATATTAATAAATATAATATTATTTTTAGTTATTTTTGATTAAAATGCAATAACTTTAATATTAACTAGGAAAATAGCTAGCTTTATTAGTGTAATAATAAAGCTTTTTTAGCGATTAGAACTATTAAAAAGGCTTTAGCTGCAGGGCAGAAATCCTATATAAATCCTTTAGGTATATTAAAAAAGGAACTAAAAAAGTTACTTTTAATTTAATTATAGAAATAATTTACTTAAAAGTAAAACTTAAAATAAAGTAAAGGAAAAGATAAATAAATCTAAAAAATAATTGCCTTTTTACAAAAAGCATTTAATAATATTAATAAAATACTTAAAATTAAAAGCCCTGAAATAGCAGTATTATTAAAATAGCTGCAGAATATCCTTAAAAAATACTAGAAATATAATAAGCTGTTTAAAGAAACATTTAATTTAAAGCTATTAGAATACAGTTAATAAAACTATATAATTAAACTTAAAGATAATGCTAGTATTACCTTTTATAAGATTTATAACTTAAATAAAAAAAAGCTTAAAGGCTTATGCGATTATTTAAATAATATATTAGTTAACGGATATATTTAACCCTTTTTATTAAAAATAAACTATCCTATTATATTTATATTAAAAAGAAAGGTAAATTATAGTTAATTATAGACTACTAATAGTTTAATAAAGCTACTATTAAACATAGAACTCTACTACTATTAATTATAAAATTATAAGATAGATTATATAGGAAGAAATAGTTTATAGCGCTAAATCTTAAAGGCGCTTATAACTTTATCTGAATTAAGAAAGGATATAAATAAATAACTGCGTATTAAACTAAATATAGTTTATTTAAATACTTTATTATACTTTTCAGTTCTATTTATACCCCTGCAATATTTTAAAAAATAATTAATAATATATTAAAAGAGTACTTTAATATCTTTATAGTTATTAATTTAAATAATATTTTAATCTTTTTAAATACCTTTAAAAAATATAAAGTATATATCTATAAAGTATTATAAATACTATAAAATATTAAACTAATTATAAACTAAAAAAACATTTATATAAATCTATTAAAAATGCAAGCAGTAAAAAATTAACCTATACCTATAACAGTTAAAGAAGTTTAAAGCTTTTTAAAATTTAATAACTATTACTAATAATTTATTAAAGGCTATAAAAGTATTATATAAACTCTTTATAAATTTACTAAAAAAGATTAAAAGTTTCTATAAATATTAAATATATAAAATACCTTGAATAAACTTAAACAGCTTATTTTAAAAGAATTTATATTTATTATATTTAACTTATTTAAAAAAACGGAAATTAAAATAAATACCTTTAACTTTACTATAAAAGTTTAATTTAATTAAAAGGATAAAAATAATAAACTATAATTTATTGCCTTTTATTCTTAAATACTATATAGCATAAAATTAAACTATTTAATATATAATAAAGAATTCTTTACTATTATTCTTGCATTTAAAGAATAGTAATATTACTTATTAAAAGGAATATATAAAGTTAAGGTATATATTAATTATAAAAATATTATATATTTTATAATAGTTTAATAACTCTTTAAAAGGCAGATCTGCTCTATCAAATACCTTTTAGAATTTAATTATATCCTAATCTACTAGAAAAGATTTAAAAATAAATAAATAAATATATTTAGCAGATAAATTAACTATAACTAAAGAAAGATTAAATATACTAGGCAGATTTTAAAATAAACCTTTAAAGGATATTATTAATAAATAGCGCTTTAAGCTATATATAAAGTATTTAGTAATAATACTATACTTTAATGCATTAAAGAGTATTATATTACCTAAAATAATAATAAACTCCTAGAAAATATAAAGTTTAATAATAAAGGAATTTAATAATAAAATAAAAAGATTTAAATTTTAAATAAACTGTTGAAAAATATAGTTATAAATGTTTATTAATATTTAATATATAGATATAAAGGTATTTGCAAGACCTATAAATAGGTTTAAAAGTATTTCGAGTTGTAAAGGCTTAAAGAAATTATATAAAATATTATTTCTTACTATATAATTTATAAAATAGTTTAAACTTTAAAATATAAACTATATAATAAACTTTAACCTTTACTAATATTAAAGCGATTATAAGAATTAATTTTATTAGACTTTATTGTTAAACTATTACTATTTATTATATTAAGAATAAAGATTAAATATAACAGTATTTTAATAATTATAGATTTATTTATTAAATACTTTTACTTCCTTTTATACAAAAAGGTAATAGATATAGAAATACTAGTTTATATATTTTTATAATTTATTATAGCCAATTATATAATTCCAGTTAAGATTATTTCTAATTAAAGATTAACCTTTGCATCTAAATTCTAGCAAATATTTATAAACCAGTTAAATATAAATTATATGCTTAGTACTATATACTATTTATAGACAGATAAATAGATAAAATATATTAATTAAATTATTAAAGCCTATTTAAAAAGTTATATTAACTTTAATTAAAATAATTAAGTAAAAAAGTTATTAATTATATAAATATCCTATAATAGTAATATTTTAAAGTTAATTGGACTTAGCCTTATATATATTAACTACAGCTTTACGCTAAATATATATAAAGTGCTAAAGAAAGGCTTATATATCAATAAAGTATAAATTAAAGCCGAAAATATAAAGCAGTTATATAAAGAAATATAGGTATACCTTTACTTTATATAAAAAAGAATAAAAAAGTATATTAATAAATATAAATTAAAGGGACTAATCTTTAAAAAGGGAGATATAGTTTACTTATACTATTATTTATTAAAGAAAACAACAATAAATATTAAAATAATGCAACTAAGCAATAAATTAAATTTTAAAAAACTTAAACTTTACCTAATTAAAAGAGTTATTTTAAACGTTATTTATAAACCTATACTACTAGACAGTATCCGGATTTACCTAGTATTTTATATTTTACTATTCGAGAAAGTATTATAAAATAAATTAAAAAATAGACCAATTATAGCCTTAATTAAGGTTTTACTAGTTAAAAAAGAATATAAAGTTAAGGAAATTAAAGCTATAAGAATAAAAGACAATAAACGCTAATACTTAGTAAAATAGAAGAACTATAAAGAGGAATATAACTCTTAGGAACCTAGGGAACACCTTAAGCACTCCCAGACAACTCTGCAACAATTCCACCGAACTCTTGGCTTGCAAATAACAGATCGAGCGGCCTAAAAGAAGTCCAATCAATTACATTAACAGCCCTGAAAGAATACACGTTAATAGCAGCTTTTACTTCGCAATATTCCGCCTCATCTAACTTATCCAGAGATTTAAAACTATAACAAACTATCTCGTAACTACAAGACACTACAGACTAATACTATTATCTTAAATGCGCTAACTTTATAAAAGCCTCGTTCACCTCTTATTAAGTATAAAGTAAATAAGCCTTAGTCTTTTCTTCTTTTCGCTTTATCTTTTACTTCTCTGAAATTATATATTATGCTATACTATAAATTAAAAAAAATCAATAAACCTAACAAAAAATAAACCTGCAGAAAGCGTAATGCCGGAACTATTATATAAACAACCTCGCTATATACACTTACTATAATATAAATTATCTGCAATTACTTTATAAAAAAGATTATAACTATAGCAGAATAAATAAGGTATAATAAAATCACTAATAGCCTTAATTAATAAAAAAAAAGCCAGGCACTATTTAGTTTTATAAAAACGAGATTTCGCTATATAACCTAATATTCTATTAGCAAAAAATATAAAATATAAAATAAAGGCACTATACCTATAAACTGTAAAGGACAGCAGTATTTATAGAAAAACTAATAGGTTTTAGGGATAAGACTAATAAAAGGGGGATATTATAGTATAGCCCGACCATTATAAAAACGTAATATAGTATATACCCAGAGGAACCTTAAATGGATAAACCAATTAGTATTAAATTATTTAAGTCACTATAGACTATAAAGTAATCCCAGTAAGCTAACAAAAAGATTTACTATAAATTACTAGGAAAATAAATATAATCTAAGGGAATCTATAATTATTCCCTTTATATATATACGACTAGCTTATTATTTATTTAATATAGTTACTTAAACAGTTATTAACAATTGCATTCACTAAAACCACCTATTGTATAGAATTGTAACTATATTACCCTGTTTAGTATTTATCCCTAACCTCTTTATTAATATAAACCTATAAACCTTGGTTTATCCCTTAAGAATCAACCCGGGTCGTTATAAACCTGCCTTTCTATACTATAATATAATTAAAAGCTTTTTTATTATAAATATATATTAATATTTTATTATTAAGGTAAAAAGGATATAGATATTACAGTTATTAATAATTTATAATAATCAAAAGTTAAATAATAAAGCTTTTGAAATAAATAAATAAATTTTAAATAGTTAAAATAAATATATTAACTGCTTTTTAACTTCATTTTTTATTTCATTTTTTATTTCATTTTTTAATTATTATTATTATTATTATTATTATTATTATTATTATTATTATTATTATTATTATTATTATTATTATTATT